>OY294045.1:7859679-8093836 GCA_958510825.1 Brachypterus glaber
CATATCTACGTTTTTGTAGTTTTGGTTTGCGTGTTACAATAAGCTTTATTGTAAAACAGTTTTAGTGGTTTTTTATTTATTGCAAAACATATTCTGGTTTCTGTATTTAATACAGATCTAAAAAACAAGTAAAATTCATATAAAATAGTAACAAATATATAATTTTTTTGTTTAATTTTGAGCTGTGTTTGATTCTGTATCAAAGAACTTTTACCTCAAGAAGGAACATGATGAAATCTATAGTATGCTTTGTTTGAAGCGTGAACCAACTACGGTGAGGGGCTAGTGGGGAGCGACTATTGTTTACACTTAGTACGCGTAAAGAGAGAGAAAGAATGTGTAAACTCACAGTCTAATGTCGTAAAATGACTGACAGGGGTACAGTGTTGCCGATTGGAAACATATACTTTGGATATTTTATTGTAAATTTTAATAAACATTAGTTCTGTATGAGTTTTATATGAACTAGTTGTTAATTTTAATAGATTTAAATATACTATATTATTAAACATAATTATAGTATACACAATAAATTTTTTTATATTTTTAATTTAAGTATAATGATTTGAATTCATGATAAGGTGGAAACTACGTAACATCGCTACTAGGTAGCCTGAAAGTCGACTAGCGACATCTACATTTTACACCACAAAGCTGTATCTCGTTTCTGTTAGTAAATAAACAAACAAAAATATGACACCTTCATAAACATTGGTCTGAAATTACTTGTTGAGGTAAAAGTTCTTTGTTCTGTATTAAGTTTAAGTTACTCTTAGGTAAGTTCCAAACACCAGAAGTGAAGGTGCTTAGCTGGCAGGATAAAAACATTTGGGACATCTCTTTCAACTCAAGTACATGTAAACTCATCCTCGTCCATTTTTATTTAAAATATACTATTGAAATACACTTAAAACTTAACAAGTTTGTATGTATTATGAATTTGTAATTCCAAAAATGGACGCGTGTCTTATACCTTATACACTCAGAAAAGTTCGTTGTATTTTTAATACTGAATGTTATTTGTTAATACATATTTATTATTTATATCGCCACCATTGGTATTTAATACTTTACTTGTGATATTAAATACTGCAATGTGTGTATTGTATACAAAATGTTTTCATACTAACATAGAGACCGTGCTGGTACATTTGAATCCCACGCAACGTGTTTATTAATACTAGCATGTTATAGTAAAAATTACTGTACCATTTGGTAAAGCATATTGTAAAATTAAAATTAAATTAATAGTATGGATGGTATGAGTTAAAAACTTGTTAATTAAGAATAATGCAGGCACATTGTTAGTCGCTTCTATAAAAGTTATTTGGCTTTAAGTATAAACATGATTAAAACAAATCAATTCAAATCTTTAAATCGCTGTATCTCAAAACTACTTTTGTGATAGATACCAACGCTACGAGTTGTTACAAAACAACTGGTAAGTAAATTTTGGAATAAAATTATCAATATCAAATTCAATTGAAACCATAGAAATTATAGTATCACGTTTAAAATTTAATTTTACCCAACTGGCATAATTAGCGATTATGAAACTCGAATATTTGTAATTATAATTTAGTCTGGCTGGTAAAATCAAAATTTAATATTTTAGATAATTTGAAACAATATTAGCTTATTAAGTTTGTCTATACAGGGCTCTGGTCACGGTGCTCCCCAAATCAGTTTAAATCATAAATCCAAATATCCCCTATTTTATGAATATAATCTAAAAAACAAATTCTATTCATAAAATAGGGGGTATTCGGATTTATGATCTAAACTGATTTGGGGAGCACCGTGTGGTGGTTTTGCAGAAGAATTATGCTTGTTATAATTATGAAGTGTGGACCCAAGGGGTAATTTTTTCTCTTTTTTATTCGTTTTAGCTGGATAAAGAGTTATTGCTCTTACAAATCAACCTGATATTTGATAATTTAACAAGTTTAATTTAAAACTAGTGTGCCACCAATTTTTTTTCTTCGAGTTCCTCTTTACGTCATTTGTTAAGAATATTCCCAATTTTTTGTACAAATTGAAATTCGGCAACATTTGGCAAATATTGAATAATTTAATGCAATTTAAAGTTTTGCGTTAAAATTACATAAATATTATATTTGACCAGTTTTTTATCAACTTAGTTCAAAAAATTAAAACTGCTCCATCTATTGTTAAATATTTATACCTGATATCTGTCACAACAATCTGACATAACCTTCAATTTTTACATTATAATTTGTAAATATGTGCTAAAATTAAATAAAAATCTTTTTTAATTACTGATTTGACAAAATTATTAAATAAAATTAATTGCTTTATTTAAAAATATCTGTTTTGTTGCATTTACAATGTCGAGTCACAAAAAACATTGTTTTTAACCTTTTCCGCAGTTTAAAGCCATACAGTGTTTCATATTTGCAGTCGAAGAAAAAGTATATTCTACAACACGTCATTCCACTCTCGCGGGACCGTCATACTCGCCGTATGACAAACTTTCCGCTCGCGCGAAATATTTTTTATTCCATACTAGTTATAGAATATACTATTATTAATAAAATATTTTCTTGAGAAATAAGAAAACAATCCTTTTACCTTACAGTAAAAAAAGTTTTCATTTAAAAATATTTTTTTTATTATTATTATTATTATTCGTAATAATTATTAAAACGTATAGTTTTTACTCTTAAAATTATAAAAAGCCAATTTTTTTGATTAAAATAATTCCAGATGCATTATACAAGACGACATTTCTTTGAGTGTAGCAAAATTTTAAACTTTATGACCAATTTAAACCAATTTTTAACGAGTAATTAATTAATTGGTAATTAATTTCATAATTTCAAAACTTTCACATTGTCGATTTTCCTTACCGAAAAAAAGTTAAATTAAAAAAAAAGCTTATTTTATAGCCTAGAAGACGATATTCTTCTAACCCCAAAAGCAATTTCTTATTATTTTGCCTTATCTTCTTGGACAACTATTGAAAAGTCCGCTCGACCGGAGACCAGAACCATAGTCGATTTCATTTCAAACCGGCATTATCTTCAACTGTTTCGTTGAAATTGGGTTATTCTAAGAAATCTTACCCATTGATAGAATAAATACTGCTGCCAAAAAAACAATACTTTCGCCTATAGTCCTAGGTTCATTAAAAACAAAAAGAAAAATTAAAAAATTTCAAAATTTTTTTCAAATTTTTCAAAAAAAAAAAAAATTAAAAAAAGTTTCTTTTTTCGTAAAACAAAAAATAAATTAAAAAAAATATGTTTTGATAAAAATAGTTTTTCCCCCATTTTACACCCTTACCCAACACATTTTTTACGAAACAAAATCCCAGCCTAAAACTTTGGATAATAAACCTGTGGTCTAAACTTGAAGTCTTTAGCCCGAAGCGTTCTTAAGTTATCGTATTAACAAATTTCCCGGACACAGACCGACAGACCGATTGACCGACAGACCGATTGACCGACAGACCGATTGACCGACAGACAGTATTTTTTTACGGAAATCATATTTTTTTGATATAAAACGTCCAGAAACGAATCCTAAGAGAGTTACTAAAAAAAAAGTTTTTAATTAATAACTCTGGTACCCTTTGAGCTGGAGCCACGAGGCTTTGCATGTATACTAGTATTAATAAGGGCAATTAGTTTATGTTAAGTTATATTTTTCAATCTATCCAGAGGCGTCCCTAGACGGAAAAATGTATTAGGCTTAACACATTTTCACCCCAAACTTTTTTATGCCTTTTTTTTCATTCATTCAAAAGTCCAAACGGTTTTGTTTGTTTTAAGAATGATTATTTATTTTTTTTTTCGTATTAACAGCAACAAATAATGTGCAACTATGTTTTTTACCCCATCTTCTAGGACTTGCATGGTACGCCACTGCAACTGTTTATCAAATTATTAAAGTCTTTCTTATTGCCGCAGTTTTAATGAATATTTCCTTTTTTATTTTTTGACATTTTTACTTCTGGTTTAGGAGATATCAGGATTTTCCTGAATTTAATGCTCGGCAGTGTATATTTTATGAAAAGAAGAGAATGAAACTTGAAAGTGAAAGTGCTCATTAAAATATAGAGAAATATAAACTAAATTAAATTGTTTGATATTTACAAATTTAAAAAATCTATATAAAACATTTTACTATTCCTTAAAACGACTTTTGTTTGATTAACGCAGTCGTCCCTCCGAAGTGACTGATCGATTTCGTGCTTTTTAGCACTCTTCAGAGCCACATATCGGTAGTAGGGACAACTACGAAAATCAAATCCTTTCCATATATCTCTATATAGAGTTTAAAAATCGTTGTAAGGAAAAGCAAAAACAGCTAGCGACATCTACTGCTAAAAGCAGAGACTGGATAAACCTATCGACAGTCCAAAAAAGGAAGCAGTTATTGGTTTCAAGAACCTATTGCACGCTGGGTTCTTGGAACCAATAACTGCTTCCTTTTTTGGACTGTCGATAGGTTTATCCAGTCTCTGCTTTTAGCAGTAGATGTCGCTAGCTGTTTTTGCTTTTCCTTACAACGATTTTTAAACTCTATATAGAGATATATGGAAAGGATTTGATTTTCGTAGTTGTCCCTACTACCGATATGTGGCTCTGAAGAGTGCTAAAAAGCACGAAATCGATCAGTCACTTCGGAGGGACGACTGCGTTAATCAAACAAAAGTCGTTTTAAGGAATAGTAAAATGTTTTATATAGAGAAATATGTTCTTTTGTTGGTCTTTCATATTTTATGATGTAGAATCATACCCTTTAATTTCCTATTAAAGACTGTAAACATCGTGTATACAGCATATTTAAATCTAAATATCCCGGCATCAAATAAAGCGTAGGACATCCTTTTAAAGGACTGTATTTTATACTTTATCAGAAGATTTACTTTGCCATTATTAAATTATTCACTGCGCCTGCGCTAAAATAATATTATACGGTAGTTTCGAATTAAAAAAAAAAAAACAAACAAAAATCGTCCTAGACTAAATTCGTTTCATGAAAAAATAAAAAACATTGTTTTTTTTGTCGTTCTGTCTGTATTTTTAAAACTAATACCTCCAAAAACAAAAAAGTTATGGGGGTTTAAACTTTTAAAAAAATCGAAAAAAGCGGAAAGAAAATTTCGTTTAACTTTTTTAGGAAAATAGGAAAAATTACTTTTATTATAAGGATCAATTCTACCAATTTTGAAAGTAATCCCCATAAAAACAACTTTTTTTTTTATTTCATTTTTTTTTCAAAAACTATCATTAAAAAAAATTTTTTTTTTGCAAAAACAAAATAGAGAAAAAATTTTGAATTTATTTTTTATTTTTTTTTTTTGAATTTTTTTTTTCAACAACTTTAGGTTTTTCAAAAAAGATCTTAAAAAAATTATTAAAAATTTCTTTAATTTTTTTTTTCGTTTGAAAAAATATATTTTATTTGAAAAGGAGATAAAAAAATGCTAAAAAATGTTTTTTTTTTAATATTTTTTTGAAATTTTTGTATTTGGGAAAATGCAATATACTATTTACTGTAAATAATATATATTGGAATGGGTAGCATTACATATCTTCACAGCTTGTTTGTTTAATTTAATTAAAGAATTACGTTCACAATACAGTAACTATGGAATAACCCGACTATGTTTCGCTGAAGTTATCTTGTTGCAGGAAATTAAGCTTTTTCCATACTTTACTTTCAGACCGTTAAATTCAATTTATATTAGAGATGTGCCTTTTGTAGTCTGCCAGACTTCTGCCTACCATTTTTGAAGTTATTATGCTTCCAATATCACGTAAATTGGCCTTTAATTTATTGTCTGGAATGGAAGCAATAAGAATTTTATATGAAGGATTATTAAAAATAATAATATTAAATTTATAGCAAATTACACAGGTCTACAAAAAATAAACATGCCGTGAAGGTATGTAATGCTACCCATTCCATTATATACACAGTAAATGGTATATCGCATTTTCCCAAATACTTGAAAAATGTTTTATAAAAAAAACTTTAAAACATTTTTTAACATTTCTTTTTATTTTCTTTTTGCAAAAAAAATCACTTAAAAAAAATTAAAAGATATCTTTTTACAAAAAAAAAAATATTCAAACAATTTTCAAATTATTTTCTTTATTCTATTTTGCAAAAAATGAAAACATTTTGATTTTTTTTTTTGGTTTTCATTTTTTAAAAATGTTATAGGGGGACCCCCGATTAACGTAAATTTTTCAGGAATTTCTTTTATTATAATCACCAATCCTACAAAAAATAATAAATAAAAAATAAAAAAAAATGAAAAATTTTGAAAAAAAAATAAAAAAAATTGGTTTGGACTTTTTCGCAAAAAAGAAAATTTTATAACAAAAATTTGAAAAATTAAAAAAATTTTTTTTTTTTCTAAATTTTTTTTTAATTGTTTTCAATAATTTTTCGTTTTTAAAAAAAGATCTTTAAAAAAAATTATTTTTTTTGTTATTTTTTTTTTGAAATTTAATTTTTTTTTTTTAGTTATTTGGGAAATGCAATATACTATTTACTGTGAATAATATATAATGGAATGCGTAGCATTACATATCTTCATGGCTTGTTATTACTATTATAGTATAGTATTATAGTACTATATTATGTTATAATAGTACTCGGCATAGGATTTTAAAAGGGCAAGTTTTTTATTTAAATCAACTAAGGAGTCTGCAAGTAAAATTAAATCATCGGCGTACAAAAGTAACAAAATATCAAAAAAGCCATCGATATTAAGCCCAGAAAAGCCATTGCCTCTAAAATATTTTTCAAGGTCATATAAAAAAAGTACGAAGAGATAAGGGGACAGTGGTTCCCCCTGAAGAACGCCTTCAGTAAGGTCAAACTTTTTGGTAAATTTGTTGTTAACACGTACCTGTACTGTAGCCATTTCATACAAAGCTTTTATTATACGTATAATTTTAGCACTAAGTCCGAGATCGTGGAGTTTTTGCCAAAGAATAAGGTGAATTATTTTGTCGAAAGCTCTTTTAAAATCAATAAAGGCTACATAAACTCTGCGGCCCTTGAGCCGTGTGTATTTGAATAATGGAGCTAAGTGTAAATAAATTGTCAATGCAGCCCCTACCCTTTCTGAAACCGGCCTGGCATTCTGGGAGTATATTGTTATCATCGGCCCAGGTTTTTATTCTTTCCAAAATAATGTTTGAAAAGAGTTTCCATATACAGTTTATAAGAGCGATTCCCCTATAATTCTCAGGATTGTCCTCAGGACCTTTTTTGTGAAGCAGGGGGGCCACGAGACTCGTCAGATATCATTTATGATAACCAAAAAATTGAAATTGTCAAAAATTATGACTACCTAGGAGTGTCCTTTTCTACGTCCTCTTTGTTTCTGGACATGGCATATAATGCTTCTAATAAAGGTAAATCGGCCGCTGGGGCCGTGCTTGCATTAATGGCGAAGTCTAAAATAAATTGCTGGAATACACGGGTTCGGCTGTACCATTCAATGGTTACTAGCACGATCTCTCATTGTCTAGCAATATGGGGACCTAGATATCCCGATATTATAGAAAGGGCCCAGCTTTCATTTTTCAAGAGCCTACTTCTTGTATCTAGAAATACACCCGATCATTTAATTAGATTAGAAACGGGTACAAGAAAACTGGAACTTTTGATCTTTAAGTCTATTTTGACTTTTTGGCTAGAAAAGCTGTTAAAAATGGATAACAATAGATACCCAAAACTGTGCTTCAATCGGCTACTCCAGCTTTCAGAAATCGACTGTGATATTAAATACAACTGGGCAAAACAGGCTCGACATTTTTTTGCAAACATTGACGCTCTAGACTTCTGGTCCCGTTTATCTTTAAATACACTAAAAACTCATAAGAATAATTTAATTGAAAAATACTCAAACTATCTATATAAATCCGATGTTACTAGGCTGTCTACAAGTAGTTACTCTAACATATACAGAACCCTCACTATAAATAATTCTGCTAGGAATTACCTTTTGTAAAAAAAAATTAGCCAATTACGAGTAGCTAGCACTAAGTCTTTAAGATTCACTTTGGATAACATGATTCACGTTATTGACACGACGCAACTTTGCACCTGCTGTAACCTGCATAAAACAGAAAGCTTACTGCATTTACTGGTAGAATGCCCCATATATAATGAGGTCAGAAATCCTTTTATACGTGAAATCAACACCCTGAATAATTTGGTACATGTTCTTGACAATTTAGATTTACTTGCAGTAAACTGTCTAATTACCTATTTTTCTAATATGCTTAAGCTTAGATCTTTTATTTTAAACGAATAATAAAACAAAGTATCTTGTTAAATTTTTTCTATAAATTAATTTTATTTTTTTTATATTCTTTTTTTTTTCGTTACTTAGTCATACACATTATGTGTAACACATATTAATCATGTTGTAAAATTAGCTCTGTAAAACCAAATTTTTATTATTTTTTTTTTTTAATCAACCTGTACCTCTTGTTATAAAATGTATATTTTGTAAACAATAAATTTATCTATCTATCTATCTATCTATCTTATAATAGTACTCAGATAAAATCTGTAGGCCAAATAGTATTTAGAGGTCATACCATAAGTAACTTACCCTTCTATAAATACGTAACGCATCCCAGACTTCCCCTAACAAAAAAAATTGGTAAAAAATAAACCGTTTTTATTTCTTTAAAAATTATAAAGAGGGAAAGGTAAAAGGGGGGAAGTTATGCATCAGTTCCCCTCCCACTTTGTAACTCGTAACGCTAGGCACCTCCTTTCCCCCCTTCTAAGTACGTTACGTATTTTAATTTAAAAGTAAATAAAGTTAGTTTATATATGCAAGTTTGCAGCAAAATCAAATTATCCAATCTGAGACTTTTATTTTCAGCGCCTTTGATTGGTCAATTTTGTCTTGCCACAAACTTATCACGCATATTGCCACAAATCTTTGATAGCTTGAAAACAATGAGTTCACATTTTCATAGCTAGTTTTTAACCGACTTCCAAAAAAGAGGAGGTTATCAATTCGACGTGTGACTTTGTGTTTTTATGTTTGTTCCCGCATAACTTTGGAACGCATGAACAGAATTTGATGAAACGTTTTTCAACTTAAAGAGGGCATTCATGAGGTGGTCCCATTTTAATTTGACGGATAATTTAGATAAATCTAATCATTTTACGCAATTTCACTTAAAATTTAATTTGGTTCTAATACCAGCAAAATTTTTAGGGAAATATCGGATAACTTGTATAAGCCGAATAAGGCGTCACTTAAATATTACGGCACACCGAAATAAAAATATTACTTTTATTTTTTAGAAATTTATGTTTAATATAAATGCACTAACAGTGCATTGTGACGTCAGCAGCTTGACGAGATGGAAGGACAACTATAATTTAGCCTAGATGACGTTACAAGTCTACAAGTTCTATGTCTCTAAAGACTAAAAAATAAAAACTTTTCGCAAAAAAATATGAACCTACTTCTATGTCTCTAAAAAGTAAAAAAAAGTCGGTGCCAATTTCACAGCAAACAATAATAAAATAATAAAAAAATAATTGTTAGTAATTAATTTAGGGAATGGTGAAATTGGCACCGACTTAGGTATTTTTTATTTTTTACTTTTTAGAGACATTGAAGTTTTCCAAATAAATAAAAATTAAGCAAGACTAACGAGTGGAATAAGATGAAGCTTAGTTGAATTAGTGCTTGCGGTTTAATTCCAGAGACATCATTTTAGAGAATCTCTGGAGTCACTCTAACTACTAGCGGTTTTAGAAATATGAACAAAAAAAAAAAAACTGTTAAAACCTATGTAAAAAAAACATCGAACGCATATGCTTAAAAGAAAAACATTTTAATGTAGATTAATTAAAAGTCCCTGAGACAAGATCAATCTACTCACCTTTACAAATGACAGTTCAGAGTCATATTTTGCTAACTTTTAAACGCCTAGATCTAAAAACATAAAATTTGGTATAGGTGGTCCCTGAAACAACACCAATCTACAGACCTGTCAAAATGACAGTTTAAGGTCATTTTTTTAGATTTAGAAAATTTTTAAAATATTTCCCCCGCCCCTCAGGGAGTGGAGCTAGAATTGTTTTATTATAAGATTCAGCTTAAGCCATCTCAAAAAACCCTATAAACCAATATTCACGAAGGTAAGGTAAATATTTAAAATTAATTACCCCACGCCCTCCAGGGTTGGATTTAGATTTTTTTTATTATCAGATCCAGTTTTAGCTACCTCAAAAACCCCCATATACCAATTTTTACGAATATATTGTGATCATTTAAAAATAATGACCCCCCACCCCCAGGGTAGAGTTAGAAAATTTTTATTATCAGATTCAATTTCGACGTACAAAAACTCTTATATACCAATTTTGACGAAAATATTGAAAACATTTAACAATATTTACCCCTTACCCCAAGGTGAGTTGAAAATATTTTTTTTTTGTTACAGATTCTATTTCGGCAACCTCAAAAAACCCTATATAGCAATTTCCTAATTTTTGTAAAAAAATATTTTTTCCCCATTTGCCCCCCCCTAGCCCCAAAAACTAAAAAAATAACGCAAATCATTAACCTTTAAATTAACGTTGACTACTTAATATCCTTAAATCAAGTTTTAAAATTACAATATTACGGTATGCAATTCGTCAAAATTTTACTTTTTTTTTGTTACGGACATCAAATTGCAGGAAATATGTTTTGCAGGGTATGTGATCTACACGGAAAAAAAATATAGCTAATAGCGCTATAAGGTATACACGGTGTATTTGAATTAGCGTAGGAAATTTTATCAGATGATTCTACATCATAAAATATGACAAAAAGTTCCTATAAACATATGTCTAAGAATGCGTCATAAGGGAGCTACGCCCCTTTGAAAGTGGCTAAAAAAATCTGTTTTTATTTAATAACTCAGGAACCCTTTGAGATATATCAACGAGGTTTTGCACGTCAACTAATCCTACCAAGACCCGTTTTTATGTGTTATTTTCATGTACTTATTTCAACCAGGGGTGTGCGAAACGGGGGGGGCTTATCAGTTTTTTGTCCCAAGCTTTTTTCTGTGTAACTTTTTTGCAATTTTATTTTTGAAATATGATTCCTCAGGTCAAAATACATAAAAAAGGTACTCTTGTTGTAATACTGTAGGATTAACCGTTTTCGAGAAAAATTCATTTGAAGGTGAAATTCCACGGTTCGAGGACGAAAAATTAAATACTAAAATGTTGAAAACCAAAATTTTAATGATGCAGGGCGAATGTACATTAAAAACTAAGAAAAAAACCTCATATACAGGTACTTCCAAAAATCAATCCTAATCGAGCTATGGTCTCCTAAATATGCACCATTTTTAAAGGGCTATGGTAGCTTTAAAAGCGTTTTTTCGACCTACATGTATGGAAACTTTTTTTCTTAATTTTTGATGTAGAATAACATTGCATCATTAAAATTTTGGTTTTCGACATTTTAGTATTTAATTTTTTGTCCTCGAACCGTGAAATTTCACCTTCAAATGAACTTTTCTCGAAAACGGTTAATCCTACAGTATTACAACAAGAGTACCTTTTTTATGTATTTTGACCTGAGGAATCATATTTCAAAAATAAAATTGCAAAAAAGTTACACAGCAAAAAGTTTGGGACAAAAAACTGATAAGGCCCCCCCGTTTCGCACACCCCTGGTTTAAATAAGTACATGAAAATGACATATAAAGATGGGCCTTATTGGGATTAATTCACGTGCAAAACCTCGTTAATATATCTCAAAGGGTTCCTGAGTTATTAAATAAAAACCGATTTTTTTAGCCAATTTCGAAGGTGCGTAGCTCCCTTATGACGCATTTTTAGACATATGTTTATAGGAACTTTTTGTCATATTTTATCATGTAGAATGAAAAACCTGTTAAAATTTCCTACGCTATTTCAAATACACCCTGTATACCAAGCAAATTATAATCGCTTATTATATAAATATAAAACTTTCTGTCACAATTACAGCATTCAGTGTAAAAAATTATATGAAATACTTTAATTGTTTAGTGAATAATAAAATATAATCAATAGTTTAATATTTATAGCTTAAATAGATTTAATTATTATCCGTGCTAATAATTTTTATAATTTAATAAAATTTCTGTAAATTTATAATAGTGCCTGTAATAAATATAATCGTTTCCAATTTATTTTTAACATTATTAGTTATCGTGTCCCTTATGATATACCGGGTGTTTCAGGAAGGTGGTTCACCCCCCTTAACTTTTTTATACTTTGAGCTATCCAAATGAGATTTGGAGATCATGCATAAGACAAAATTTGCGATTTTTTGACATATCAAACAACTTTTTTTCACTTCCGGTTTTACCGGAAATTACCTTAATTTTCGATTTTTAAGTGGGACACCCTATATATTTTTACATATTTTCTCTTAGAAATCAATTCTTAATACAACCATATATCACTTGTCAATTTTTGACAGGTCATGTCATTTTTTATTTAAATTTTCATTTTAAACCTAGAGTGCCTTGAATTGGCTTATTTGCTTATTTTTTGGTCCAGTTTCTTAAAAAAAAATACTATTTTGTTTTTTTTCCGAAAACTCTATTTTTGGTGCGCTCTTAAAAGTTACACTTTTGCCCATAAGTCATTTTTTTTTTAAATGGGAAGAGGGTGGCTCATTACTTTTAAATGATAGAGAATTTTTTTGCGAACATTTTGATACTACACATGCATGGTTTATTTTAAAGAACTTGGCCTTAAAATACTAATTTTTACTATTCATTTTTTGTAATTGCATTTGTATTCAGATTTAATACGACAAAACAAAAACTGAGATGGCTTTGAAAAACAATTTTTAGAAATGTCATCCTTCAAGTTTTAGTTTTGACAGTTTTATAGTTCATACTCTGATAGCGTTAAGATAAAACTTTCAAAATGTTTTTCAAAGTTTCAGTTTTTGTTTTGTCATATTAAATCTGAATGCGAATGCAATTTCAAAAAGTGAATAGTAAAAATTTGTATTTTAAGGCCAAGTTCTTTAAAATAAATCATGCATGTGTAGTATCAAAATGTTCGCAAAAAAATTCTCTATCATTTAAAAGTAATGAGTCACCCTCTTCCCATTAAAAAAAATGACTTATGGGCAAAAGTATAACTTTTAAACTTTTAAGAGCGCACCAAAAATAGAGTTTTCGGAAAAAAATCAAAATAGTATTTTTCTTAAGAAACTAGACCAAAAATTAAACAAATAAGCCAATTCAAGGCACTCTAGGTTTAAAATGAAAATTTAAATAAAAAATGACATGACCTGTCAAAAATTGACAAGTGACATGTGGTTGTATTCAGAATTGATTTCTAAATTTAAAAATAGAAAGTTAAGGTCATTTTCGGTAAAACCGGAAGTGAAAAAAAGTTGTTTGATATGTCAAAAAATTGCAAATTTTGTCTATATCTCTAAGTATAAAAAAGTTAAGGGGGTGAACCACCTTCCTGAAACACCCGGTATAGCGTAAATCACTATAATTTTCCACTGTTACCAAATATCTTATAATGTATAGTGCAGAGCCCACTAATTTCTTTCCGTGTATGAATAACTTTTTTTTCTGGCCATACTATAATGACGGTGTTTAAACCGTCACTAGATAGACTGACTCTAATAATTTCAGGAAATTCTCTGGAGAGATTTGTGACAAATTACGAACACTATTTAATACTCCGCGTGTGGATGATATCTTAATTTAATTACGAAAAAGTCTTATTTCAGCGTAATAATTTACTCCATAATTTAGTACCTATAGTCTGAAAATCTTTTGCAAAATATTTTATTTATTTAATTCAAATTATATTGCAAATATACAGTTGTGGCATTAAATATCGGGACAACCTCAAAAAAATTCGTGTCATTTTTATATTTTTTTCATGTATTAAAATGGGAAACTAGGTTAGTTCGTTTTGACATAACTGAATTATTTAGTTGAAGTTTACTGTCAAAAAATATTAAATTAATAAATTAATATTTATTGATTCTTCAAGTTTTACACAAATGTTGTAATTATTTAAATAATAATAAAACTTGTATTCTTTGGATCAAAATTGTACTATACGGGTAAGAATATGTGTTTATTATTCATTTTTCTCTTCAGTACAGCTAAAAACTCACAAGGTTTTATAAATTTTCTACTGAAAATGAATTTGAGTTTAAGAGTTCATTACTAAAGAGCCTCAGTGTGGTAAGCGAAAAAAAAATTCTAGTATACGGCAACTGCACCTTGTTTTTCTCGGTAACTTGCGTACAAATTGCTCCGTGTGCCGACATAGGACCGGAACGTAATAATTGCAATATCGGAGCTGCCCCGACAGTGGACCGCAAATGGTTATCCTCTACAAAAAATGCCATATAGTTCCTTTCCCTATCTTTAATACTTTCCGAGATATCGGTCAAAAAAGTGAAAACTTAGTCAGTCAGATTATAATCTAAAAATAATTATTTTTATGGATAGTTTTTTTGCGATTATTGTTTCAATTAGAACAGAAAGAAAGGAAGGCACCAAATTCCAGTTCAGCAGCCCAAAATACACAGCCAGCGACTAAAAGAACACACTTTTATGATCTAGTACAGCCTTTGGATTTTTTTTTCGCCATCACTTCTTCTCTCTGAGGTAACTTAAAAGTAAACAAAAACAATATATTCAAGTTTTCAATTTAAATTTTATTCATAAACATAAATATTCAAAGAAAAATGTTCATTCACTTGTTTTTTGTTTTATTTAAGAACAGTCAGGTGGAAAACATGTTCTTTGATGTTCAGAATAATAATTTTAAGCTTTTTATTCAAGATAAAAAAGATGTAAATGAAAATTCCTTAGAGAAATAAAAAAAATAAACTGTATGGTTTTTTTAAATCAAAAAGCGATAAATTGCCTTTGTTGAAAATATATTTACGAATAAAATAGAAAGATCAAAATCAACTTTTATATTCCGGCGAAGTGACACGTCGCGACGCAATATTTTAAATTTTAAGATTTAATATGATAAAAATTCCTGTGGGATCAAAGGGAAAAAATATTTAAAGAGGGAAATTAAGAAAAGTGTATTTTTTAAATATTTTGTTTAGATAAATATATTTTATTTTAATGTACTTTACCGCTGTATTTTATTTTTAACAGTGTATGTTTGAATTAATATGTAGCAGGAGAGTACTGTGTTAAAACTGATTTTACCGTAGTGGGTGGTCTTTTTTAAATGTTTGTTTATATTTTTCTTTCTGTTCTTATCTGGTCTATATTTGACTATATGTTACCATTAAAAAAGTCTATGACTAAAATGCTTTAAGTATTAATTTTGTTTGGGAAAGTTTCGTGTATATACACGGTGTATTTAAAATAGCGTCGGAAATTTTAACAGATGATACTACATCATAAAATATGACAAAAAGTTCCTATAAACATATGTCTAAAAATTCGTCATAAGGGAGCTACGCCCCTTTGAAAGTGGCTAAAAAAATCGGTTTTTATTTAATAACTCAGGAACCCTTTGAGATATATCAACGAAGTTTTGCACGTCAACTAATCCTACCAAGGCCCGTTTTTATGTGTTATTTTCATGTACTTATTTCAACCAGGGGTGTGCGAACAGGGGGGGGCTTATCAGTTTTTTGTCCCAAACTTTTTTCTGTGTAACTTTTTTGCAATTTTATTCTTGAAATATGATTTCTTAGGTCAAAATACATAAAAAAGGTACTCTTGTTGTAATACTGTAGAATTAACCGTTTTCGAGAAAAATTCATTTGAAGGTGAGATTCGAGGACGAAAAATTAAATACTAAAATGTTGAAAACTAAAATTTTAATGATGCAGGGCGAATGTACATTAAAAACTAAGAAAAAAACCTCATATACAGGTACTTCCAAAAATCAATCCTAATGGAGCTACGGTCTCCTAAATATGAACCATTTTTAAAGGGGTAGCTTTAAAAGCGTTTTTTCGACCTACATGTATGGAAACTTTTTTTCTTAGTTTTTGATGTAGATTAACACTGCATCATTAAAATTTTGGTTTTCGATATTTTAGTATTTAATTTTTCGTCCTCGAACCGTGAAATTTCACCTTCAAATGAACTTTTCTCGAAAACGGTTAATCCTACAGTATTACAACAAGAGTACCTTTTTTATGTATTTTGAACTGAGGAATCATATTTCAAAAATAAAATTGCAAAAAAGTTACACAGAAAAAAGTTTGGGACAAAAAAACTGATAAGGCCCCCCCGTTTCGCACACCCCTGGTTTAAATAAGTACGTGAAAATGACATACAAAGATGGGCCTTATTAGGATCAATTCACGTGCAAAACCTCGTTAACATATCTCAAAAGGTTCCTGAGTTATTAAATAAAAACCGATTTTTTTAGCCAATTTCAAAGGGGCGTAGCTCCCTTATGACGCATTTTTAGACATATGTTTATAGGAACTTTTTGTCATATTTTATCATGTAGAATTACCTGTTAAAATTTCCTACGCTATTTCAAATACACCCTGTATGTATTTATATATGTGAGATGTGTACTATTTACATTTATTTTTAAGTATACTTATTACGTAATTTTCCTATTTTAGTCAACCCTGAGGATGTTTACAAAGAATAAACAAAACTGTCGATTTAGTTAAAAATGTTTTTGGCGTTGTTTTCTTTATGTACTATATCCCACAACTCAACCAATTTTATAAATATTTGAGGTCGTTACCAGTTTTTAATTTTAATTAAACATTTATTTAAACTAAATTAAATTGTTTGATATTTACAAATTTAAAAAATCTATATAAAACATTTTACTATTCCTTAAAACGACTTTTGTTTGATTAACTCAGTCGTCCCTCCGAAGTGACTGATCGATTTCGTGCTTTTTAGCACTCTTCAGAGCCACATATCGGTAGTAGGGACAACTACGAAAATCAAATCCTTTCCATATATCTCTATATAGAGTTTAAAAATCGTTGTAAGGAAAAGCAAAAACAGCTAGCGACATCTACTGCTAAAAGCAGAGACTGGATAAACCTATCGACAGTCCAAAAAAGGAAGCAGTTATTGGTTTCAAGAACCTATTGCACGCTGTCGATAGGGGGCAGATTAATCAATGCCACGGTGGACATTGCCGCCAATTGAATCCTAAACGCTAGGAGGTCACCTTTTACAGTGGTATCTGAATTAATAAACTAAATTAAATTGTTTGATATTTACAAATTTAAAAAATCTATATAAAACATTTTACTATTCCTTAAAACGACTTTTGTTTGATTAACGCAGTCGTCCCTCCGAAGTGACTGATCGATTTCGTGCTTTTTAGCACTCTTCAGAGCGACATATCGGTAGTAGGGACAACTACGAAAATCAAATCCTTTCCATATATCTCTATATAGAGTTTAAAAATCGTTGTAAGGAAAAGCAAAAACAGCTAGCGACATCTACTGCTAAAAGCAGAGACTGGATAAACCTATCGACAGTCCAAAAAAGGAAGGAGTTATTGGTTTCAAGAACCTATTGCACGCTGTTCAAACGATTTTTAAACTCTATATAGAGATATATGGAAAGGATTTGATTTTCGTAGTTGTCCCTACTACCGATATGTGGCTCTGAAGAGTGCTAAAAAGCACGAAATCGATCAGTCACTTAGGAGGGACGACTGCGTTAATCAAACAAAAGTCGTTTTAAGGAATAGTAAAATGTTTTATATAACATTTATTTGTTTTTCAGGGTGTAAATGGAAAGGACGGCCCGCACAGCTTGTGATTCACTACGAAAACGGCTTCACATTATTAGAAGGAGGCACAGGATCCAGAACTCTCTGGAGATACTCTTATGACAGACTAAGGAATTCCTCAGATGACGGAAAACGATTTTTATGGTTGGACTTTGGGTCCGGCGAGGATGGTGACGTGGTATGTATGTAATTTATTTATTAACTAAATGGGTGTAAAGTAGTTTTCTACAATGCTTTTTCATATTTATGTGTTATTATATTTTTTCTATAGCATGACCTGTTAGTTTTGAATTTACTTTCTCGAGTTCTTTTTTATTTGTATTTATTAAGTCATCAGTCATCATCAAAGAGTGATTTAAGGCAGCTCTCTCTAAAAAATGTCTTATTTTTCCCATTTTAACATTAATATGTTTAAGACGGGGAGGTAGAGGGCTTAAGAAAAAAACCGTTACAAAAAAACATGAGAAATCGTGACGAAAATCCCAACAAAAATCGTAACAATTGTGACAAAATCGTGAGGAAAATCCCAACAAAAATCGTGACAATTGTGAGGAAATCGGGAGAAATCGTGAGGGAAATCCCAGCAAAAATCGTGACAATTGTGAGGAAATTGTGAGGAAAATCCTAACAAAAATCGTGACAATTGTGAGGAAATCGTGAGGAAAATCCCAACAAAAATCGAGACAAAAATTAATGGGTTTTGAGCCATAAGACATGTCCAATGTTAACTTTAAATTTATGTAACGCTCACATTGAGTTCTCGGCTGGGATCATTGTTGATATCGGAAGCGTCAAATATATTTAAAGTTCTCGGCTGGGATAATTGAGTTCTCGGCTGGGATCATTGTTAAATAGATTCTACTGTACAAGTAAAGGAAAACCGTGATAACATATGTGACGCTTACGATATCAACAAAGTTCTCGGCTGGGATCATTGTTGTTATGTGACGCAAAAGTGTCCCAATTATGTGAAGATCCCAGCCGAGAACTTTAAATTTATGTGACGCTTACGAAATTAAGAAATATGCATGTAAAGAAAAACGTGTCTCGTAACTGGAGGCTTAAAACATATTAATGTTATCACGGTTTTGCTTTACTTGTACAGTAGAACGTTTTTAACAATGACGCCAGCCGAGAACTTTTATATATCATTTTTCCACTTGCCCCGCCCCAATTTTTCCAAAAACAATCTCAACAGACAGATTTTGGTAAAAAATCTGCCAAATTTCAAGTTTTTAGCTCAAATCGTTATAGAGAAATGCCAATGTCAGTTTGTTTGTGTTAATGTGTTGATAAGGAAATTATTTGGTATCAAGCTAAAATTAATTCAAGTTTTTATAGCTAATATAAAATATATATGATAATAATAGTCTAGCTCTGGAAATGAAGACAATACCAGCCAATTGGTATTTTTTGAAGAAAATAGTCAAAAAAGCAGAATTCACAAAAATGTCAGAAATTTCAGAAGAAATCACAAACATTTATTTTATACAGAAGTAAAGATAAAAAAATCTATGGAGATTTGTTTATTATTTTAAGCACGTATAAAAAGCAAATGTTTATATTTATGTAAATTATTGTAGCTGAACAGTCACATGGTTAAAATACCTCAGTTGAGGTTCCATCAATGACAATAAACAATAAATAAAATAAATAAATTTAGTTCTTACAAGAATCAACATAAAACGTCATAAAACGCAAAAGTAAGAAAAGAAAAATTGAGTTCAAATGTAATCAGTTTCAAAATCAACTATTAAACTTTTCGCAGTTGTACGAAAAATCATACTTTTCTCACAAAATTCTTATACAGAAAGTGGTGCTTTTAGATACCATGCAATAAAATGTTTTTTATTCGATTTCAGTATATAGCCTGTTCCAGAACTCGCGTACAGAAATTTGAGGGTGTATTAAAAACCCTCTGGAAAATATAAAAAAAATGTCAAAAAAATCCCTCTTCCTTCAATTCAAAAATAAGAACACTTTAGGTGGACCAATACTGTTGCTGATGTTAAATTACCTTTAAAAGTTGAATTTGTAGCTATGGAAGCAAATTTAATTATTGCAGGTAAATATTCTGTAGGTTCACATGGTGATTAATGTGACATAAATATTTATTAATGTCAAAAAACCACCGCCGGATGGAGTGACTCTATAAAAATTTAATATTTGATAGACCCTGTCGGTTTTGTCAAAATATAATAACCTAAAAAGATTCTAAAGTTGAAAGTCTCAAACAATGCACGCGTCAACAATTAAAATGCAACCATAGTTACTAATAAGTAGGGAAAAACTAATTTGTAGGTAATTTAACATTAGCAATAGGATTGGTCAGATTAAATAGCTTCCTTTTTAATTAGTATTGAAGATGGATTTTTTTTGAATTTTTTTTCATATTTTCCAGAGGGTTTTTAATATACCCTCAAATTTCTGTACGCGAGTTCTGGAACAGGCTGTATTTAATAAATACAGTTGTATTTTTAAATAAGTTGAGGTTAGAACTCTATCAACCAATCAACGTCGACTATATTTTATTTTGCGGCCAAGGCCGAAAAATTAAACTTTTTTTACTGGTTTATTATACAAAAAGTGCCGCTTTTGAATACCTTCATTTTCATAGAAAACGCTCACATCACAGAACCCTGAGGTCCCCAACATTTTAAATTTTTAGTTGTGGTATATGTACTTTAATAAGATTGACACTGACATTTTCCGTAATAATTAAGTAAGGTTAAAGTACAGTCTATATTATATAGTGCAAGTCCTATAACTGTCTTTAAGCATATATGCTTATAAGCAAAAAGGTTAACAAATTTTATTATAAATGATATTTATACAGTATGTCTCCAGATAGAGTTACAAAGAGGAATTTATTTTTTATTTTTGATTTGATCTCAAAAAAAGTCACTCTTTATAACTTGCCCTGCTTGATTTTAAACTCCCAAAACACTAAGCGCTTTTTGTACAACTCTTACGGTTCATGGGATAATGTTTTTTTCTTCAAAATAGTGTCTTCAAAAATATAAAGAAAATAAAACATCATCAAGAGTGACTTATTTTAAGATATCAAAAATAAAAAAATCTTCTTTGTAATTCTAACAGTTGGTTTGTGTAATTTGGTGTAATTTTTGCGTGCCAAGCCTCAATGATGGCCTGTCGTAATTCTTCAGCATTATGACCCAGGAAAGTTAGTTTCTTCCCTCGCTCTGACTCCGGTATGGAAAGGGTTTTCCCGCAGATAATTCATTAATTGCATATCTTCTTCTGCACTACTCATTCTACTTCGAACAGAACCCCGCTTTCTGCTAATCTGTCCAGTTTCCTCAAGTTTTTTCTTTGCTCGCATTATAGTGCTGTTTGCAACATTTAATTCAGTGGCTATTTCACGTACACTTATCCCGTCATTTATTCTTGCTGTTATAATACATTTTTGATAATTTGTAAGCTGCGGTATAACTAATGTGAATTATTTTGACAAGTAATGTCATAATAATATTTGACAAATAAATTTCAAAGAGACCTTGATAAAGTTCAATATAATCTGTAACATTTTTAGGTGTAAGCGTTTATTATGAAAACGATGGTATCCAAATCCAATAAAAAACACAATTTAAATAAACCTAAATCCAAGTAAGCAAAGCAAAGCAAAGTATAATTTAAGTGAATCAAACGTACCACATTTAAACTTTTATAATTCTTAAAATAGGTCATAGAGATAATACCTTGCCAAGGAAAATAAGGAAAATAAGGAAAACCAGCCAAGATATATTTCCATTGTATTATCTGTCAGATAATCACGTCATTGAAATACATAAAATACGAGATTATTATACAGCCTGTTCCAGAAATCGCGTACAGAAATTTGAGGGTATATTAAAAACTCTCTGGAGAATATGAAAAAAATTTCAAAAAAAAATCCATTTTCAATACTAATTAAAAAGGAACCTATTTAATCTGACCAATCCTGTTGCTGATGTTAAATTACATACAAATTAGTTTTTCCCTACTTATTAGTACTATGATTGCATTTTAATTGTTGACGCATGTATTGTTTGAGACTTTCAACTTTAGAATCTTTTTAGGTTATTAATAATAATAACTTATTATATTTTGACCAAAGCGACAGAGGCTATCAAATATTCTATTTTTATAGGGTCATTCCATCCGACGGTGGTTTTTTGACATTAATAGATATTTACGTCACATTAATCACCATGTCAACCTACAGAATATGTACCTGCAATAATTAAATTTGCTTCCATAGTTACAAATTCAACTTTTAAAGTTAATTTAATATCAGCAACAGTATTGGTCCACTTAAAGCATTCCTATTTTTGAATTGAAAGAAGATGGATTTTTTTTTGACATTTTTTTCATATTTTCCAGTGTTTTTAATATACCCTCAAATTTCTGTACGCGAGTTCTGGAACAGACTGTATATGTCCGAGATCTAGATTTTGTTATATTATGTATATTTTTATAGGATTATCACTATGTATACTTTCGTCAAAACATGACTTTGTCAGTATACAGGGTATTCTTTTAGTAGGCCAGAAACATGCCTTAATAAAATATAATTTACTTAAAAGAACTTTATACAATTTTGTCCTTGGTATACCACGTCGCACAGTGGTGGAATTTTCGTAAAAGCTGGCCAAAATTTAACTAATCTCTATATGGGGATTTTTCAGCTAGCTGAATACGAAAATGATACTATTATATATTTTTAAGAAAATGGCAGATTAAATATGTTGGACATAAATGTCAAAAGAAAAAAAAATTAAAATTATAAGTATGCAATTTTTAAGGTCGCTGATTACAAAAATTGTATTTTTTTTTTAAAGAAAATAGAGGATCCAATATGGCGGTATGGTTTTAAACGTCGTGCAAAATGCATAAATTAAAATTTGTGCTTAAAAACGACAAAATTTGGCATTCACCTACCTTATTACTAATTAATTAAAAAGAATGTAGTTTGTGTATTTCGAAATATACAATATTTATTCTTTTTAATTATTCTACACGGTATACAAATCAAATTAACCAATTTTTAATTGATTAAATATTTTTTTATTTATTTAAAAACATGATTCTCTGCCAAATTTTAATTTAAAACAATAAAATTATCTTTCCACTTCATTTAAAAATTAAATAAATTAAAAATATTTTTAATAGTATATTTTTTTCTATTTTGTTCTAAAATTTAAAAACTTACATTTAAATTGATGACTGATTTATGGATTTTTGTTCTGGGTTGGCATTACAGTTTACACTATGTTTAAAATTCTAAGAACAAATGATATTTTGATATATTTTACAGTTATCTCTTCTTTTTACACTGCAATTAACCAGTCCACAATTTTAACACGGTAAAAAATAATATTAATAAAAAGTCCATACACAAAATTTTGTAAAAAATTAAACTTTAAATCGACATTGACATTTGCACGCAAAACGTCAAGAGATAGGCTTTTGTATGTTGCCAACCCAACACAAAAAAAAGTAGAGACCTCTTATGGGCCTATAAGAACACGCAAAATGCGTGTGATTATGAGCTTATAAGAGTCGCAAAATAGAAAAAATATATTAATAACTTTTAAAATGGTGGGTATAGGTCTTTGTCCTTCAGAAAAACACGTTTCATAACTTGCCGACGTTTCGAAAAATTTATTTTCTTCCTCAGGGCTCTACAATTCAGAAAAAGGCAGAAATTACAATATGTTATACCATTAAAAAAATATATAAATATATAAAGATTTTACATGTTTTAGTAAATTATGGCCAACTCTATCAACTAAGGACCTTTTGGGCGTATGTAAACATCTACAATTTTTATATAACGATATTTTTATTATAATAGGAGACGTATGCTTGTAGAATAGCTCTTAAATTTGGGATAATCTCAATTTTAAATTGATATTAAAATCCCAGCATGTTAAATTAGAAAAATTTATAGCTTTTAAAGTATAATACATCTTAAGTTTTATTATTAATAATTTGAGCGTGCATTAAAAATAATCGTATACATATACATATATGTATTTATTATATTGCCTATTTCTTCTTTTTCTTCGTTTTTCTCTAAAATATCTATTTTTTTTTTCCGGATGATGATAACACAGGCCTGCATCAAGTTTGCTTTTTTGGTTTCATACTAAGAGAAGTCTTCTCCTTGCACACCAGTAACTTTTCTTCTAAGACTTTTTCTCATCATATCATAAATTTTTTTAGTGATTTAGTTTAAGACCTTGGGGTCCAGGAATAAAAAAAAATATAAAAATTTTTCGAACGGTTATTTTTCACTGCTGAAAGTTATAAAAACTATTTTTTGAGAATTTTAATGTGGGCCAATACTCAAATTGTATTCAACAAAAAAAAATAGAAATGTTCTTTTTTTGCCCTTTAAAAAGTATGTATTAATACCGCCTGGCGGGATTACTATAGACTTGAATATAGATAAAATTACATCATTTTAAAGCTTAAACATTCCTCTACAAAATAAAATTAAATTCACTTTTCTACCTCTACTAATAAAGCGGGAAATTATTTTTGAACGCGATCTATACATTCTATACCACTATGCGTCGGTAGCGACCATGTTAAAAAGTTTTAAAATGCAGAACAGGGTAGTTTTTAAGCCATGCGCTAAACCTAAAAATCTAAATGTACCAAAGATGGAAAAAAACCTAATTTACCCATTTAAAATAAAAATTCAAATTTTCAGTAATTAGGTTAATTTTTATTTACGTAGTTTACATTTATGAATATTCTTTTTTCGTTATCTCAATTTGCAAGATGTTTAGCAAAACATACGATGTGGAAATTTAATTAAAGCAAAACTTGGTTTAAAGACCACCAACAAAGAATTTTCATCACAAAGAAAATGCATTTAAGTTTTCAATAGAAATATATAAATTTAAAGATGCACAAACTTTTCTTTGTGAAATCAAAGAGTTAGTAGATATGTACTTTTCATATAAGTGATGACATTATTTTAATTATTAAATCTTATTTAGAAAACAGAGTGCAGTATGTAGAGTATAAAGGCTATAAGTCAAAAGTTTATATTGCTTACTCTGGAGTACCGCAGGGTTCTAACCTAGGCCCGCTGCTATTTTTACTTTTTTTTAATGATATACATACTTTCATCAGGTGCTGTAAATTATTATATGCTGACGATTTAAAGTTGTATTTTGTTATACGCACGATTTTTGATTGTATTGTCTTACAAAAGGATCTAGACAATTTACTTAATTGGTGCTTTATCAATAAATTGGACTTAAATGCAAAAAAGTGCAAGGTTATGACTTTCTCACGTAAAAAAAATAATATTTACTTTAATTATGATATAAATAGAGTTATTTTAGAAAGAGTGTTTGAAATTAAAGACTTAGGTATTACTTTCGATCCAAAATTATATTTTGATGTTCATATAAGTAAAATATGCTCTAGTGCTCGAAAAGTTTTAGGATTTGTCATTAGAAACACAAAACATTTTTCAAACTGTGATTCAATTAAAACATTATACAATTCGTTTGTCCGTAGCAAACTTGAGTATGCGTGTATAGTATGGTCCCCTCACTATTCAAAGTATATAAACCAGATTGAAAAAGTGCAGAAAAAATTTCTTAAATATTTATACTTTAAAAAATATAAAGTTTATCCAAACGATGTTTCGTACTCAGATCTGTTAGAAATGTTTAATGTTCAGCCATTAGTAGAAAGACGTCTTTATCAAAGCATTATTTTTTTATACAAAGTACTGCATAGTCTGGTAGATGCTCCGTTGTTGCTTGACATGGTAAATATGGCCGTACCGCGTACATCTGCCCGTCAATTTCGTACTTTTCATATTGATGTAACTAACACAGTGAATCATTTGCACTCTCCTATGTTTGATATGTGCGCATCATACAACAACTTAGGTGATAATATTGATATATTTGATAATAATTTTAATAGGTTTAAAAAACATTTATTAGTTGATGTGAAAAATTGTATGTTGCCTGACATTTAATGTAATCTAATTTATTTTTTATGTTTTTTTTATATGTATTTTTATCTTAGTCTTAGTTTATATTTTAATCTTAGTTTTAAGCTTTTCTTTGATCCTGTTATTAGGTTCCTTACCTGTTGGATTTGTAATGAATAAATAAATAAATAAATTTTGTTTCGTATGTTGGTATATTCTTCAAAACAGGCATCCATGTTCTATTTAATTATGTACAGTTTTTTCCATTAGAAAATTATTAAGCATAAGCAAATGACTACCACACGGAAAAAAAAAATTATAGCTAGGTGCGCTATAACACACATACCAAGCAAATTATAATCGCTTATTATATAAATACAAGGCTTTCTCTTACAATTATGGCAGTCAGTGTAAAAATTTATATGAAATACTTTAATTGTTTAGTGAATAATAAAATATAACAAATAGTATGGCATTTATAGCTTAAATAGATTTAATTATTGTCCGTGCTAATAATTTTTATAATATAATAAAATTTCTGTAAATTTATAATAGTGCCTGTAATAAATATAATCGTGTCTGTAATATATATAATCGTTTCCAATTTATTTTTCACATTATTAGTTATTGTGTCCCTTATAATCTATAGCTTAAATCACTATAATTTGCCACTGTTACCAAATATCTTATAATGTATAGCGCAGAGCCCACTAATTTCTTTCCGTGCACTTGGCTGATATGATTTTTTGATATTTATTCCTAAACATACATAGAACTTATTATGGTCTGTTTGATCAAGCAAGATAGTAAATTAAAAATCGCACAATGAATATTTTCAAAACAGATTAGAATATTGGATGTGCGAATATACTGCTTGGTTTATTTTATAAAACATAAATATATTCTATACACAAACATATACTAAGGACAGAAATTTTTAATTTTAAACAAAATTATAAAAATATTAATTTATTATTTATTTCTTAATCAGCGTGCAGAGTTGACTCTTGGTACTGAAGAGGGCCAGCAGCCCGAAACTGTCAGTCTACCAATATCACTCTGTACGATGATTAGAAAATAGATTGATGGAATAATAAATTAATATTTTTATAATTTTGTTTAAAATTAAAAATTTCTGTCCTTACTAATTTTACGTCTAACCACCCGTTAGTGGTACTATGTGCTTGAGACACACAAGTCTTCAACTTGCTACCATTCAAAGTCTCCAGATAAGGAGAGGTATGAGTAGTTGTCTACATCTAGAAATAGATGGCGCACAAGTCTACATCAATCTAATGGCTATATTCCTTTTGCGAGTAAAGTCTAAAAACGTTTTCTTAATCAGCGTGCAGAGTTGACTCTTGGTACTGAAGAGGGCCAGCAGCCCGAAACTGTCAGTCTACCAATATCACTCTGTACGATGATTAGAAAATAGATTGATGGAATAATAAATTAATATTTTTATAATTTTGTTTAAAATTAAAAATTTCTGTCCTTACTAATTTTACGTCTAACCACCCGTTAGTGGTACTATGTGCTTGAGACACACAAGTCTTCAACTTGCTACCATTCAAAGTCTCCAGATAAGGAGAGGTATGAGTAGTTGTCTACATCTAGAAATAGATGGCGCACAAGTCTACATCAATCTAATGGCTATATTCCTTTTGCGAGTAAAGTCTAAAAACGTTTTCTTAATCAGCGTGCAGAGTTGACTCTTGGTACTGAAGAGGGCCAGCAGCCCGAAACTGTCAGTCTACCAATATCACTCTGTACGATGATTAGAAAATAGATTGATGGAATAATAAATTAATATTTTTATAATTTTGTTTAAAATTAAAAATTTCTGTCCTTACTAATTTTACGTCTAACCACCCGTTAGTGGTACTATGTGCTTGAGACACACAAGTCTTCAACTTGCTACCATTCAAAGTCTCCAGATAAGGAGAGGTATGAGTAGTTGTCTACATCTAGAAATAGATGGCGCACAAGTCTACATCAATCTAATGGCTATATTCCTTTTGCGAGTAAAGTCTAAAAACGTTTTCTTAATCAGCGTGCAGAGTTGACTCTTGGTACTGAAGAGGGCCAGCAGCCCGAAACTGTCAGTCTACCAATATCGCTCTGTACGATGATTAGAAAATAGATTGATGGAATAATAAATTAATATTTTTATAATTTTGTTTAAAATTAAAAATTTCTGTCCTTACTAATTTTACGTCTAACCACCCGTTAGTGGTACTATGTGCTTGAGACACACAAGTCTTCAACTTGCTACCATTCAAAGTCTCCAGATAGGGAGAGGTATGAGTAGTTGTCTACATCTAGAAATAGATGGCGCACAAGTCTACATCAATCTAATGGCTATATTCCTTTTGCGAGTAAAGTCTAAAAACGTTTTCTTAATCAGCGTGCAGAGTTGACTCTTGGTACTGAAGAGGGCCAGCAGCCCAAAACTGTCAGTCTACCAATATCACTCTGTACGATGATTAGAAAATAGATTGATGGAATAATAAATTAATATTTTTATAATTTTGTTTAAAATTAAAAATTTCTGTCCTTACTAATTTTACGTCTAACCACCCGTTAGTGGTACTATGTGCTTGAGACACACAAGTCTTCAACTTGCTACCATTCAAAGTCTCCAGATAAGGAGAGGTATGAGTAGTTGTCTACATCTAGAAATAGATGGCGCACAAGTCTACATCAATCTAATGGCTATATTCCTTTTGCGAGTAAAGTCTAAAAACGTTTTCTTAATCAGCGTGCAGAGTTGACTCTTGGTACTGAAGAGGGCCAGCAGCCCAAAACTGTCAGTCTACCAATATCACTCTGTACGATGATTAGAAAATAGATTGATGGAATAATAAATTAATATTTTTATAATTTTGTTTAAAATTAAAAATTTCTGTCCTTACTAATTTTACGTCTAACCACCCGTTAGTGGTACTATGTGCTTGAGACACACAAGTCTTCAACTTGCTACCATTCAAAGTCTCCAGATAAGGAGAGGTATGAGTAGTTGTCTACATCTAGAAATAGATGGCGCACAAGTCTACATCAATCTAATGGCTATATTCCTTTTGCGAGTAAAGTCTAAAAACGTTTTCTTAATCAGCGTGCAGAGTTGACTCTTGGTACTGAAGAGGGCCAGCAGCCCGAAACTGTCAGTCTACCAATATCACTCTGTACGATGATTAGAAAATAGATTGATGGAATAACAAACATATACTATTCAAACCTGTTATAAAAATATTTACTGTGCGATTTTTAATTTTTTAATTTACTATCTTGCTTGAAAAAACAGACCATAGCACCTACATGTATAGTAGGGCGGGGGTTACTTAATTTTTACATTTTGGAAACCGTATTTTTTTAAAATCTTAGTTACATGGAAATAGTTTAGATCTGGAAAAAAAAATGTTTGCAAAAAATATACGTTGCCTAAAAATATTACCGAAAATAAACTTTTTTAAAATATAATAAAACTTCGCCTCCAAATAACTCAAAAACTTAATACTTTTACAAAAAATATACAAAATTACATTTTTTGGTCACATTCGGACAAACTTCTTTATATTAAAAAAGTAAAAAAATATGAAATTTTGTGCTTTTTACCTTCTTTAAAATTTTAAAAAGCACCACATTTCCGCTTAAAAGCTTTTTATGAGCTTTGATATCTTATAAAAACAATTTTTTTATGCGTCTTGCTTTTCCCATTTATATGATGAAATAAAAATAATTAGGAATAATTTTTGATATTTTTGCCAGCCAGATTGGATCCGTGATACTGTAAAATATAATTTTGACTTATTTTTTGTAACCAGCGACCTCGAATACCTCTGTTTACTAATTTTTCTATAATTTAATCCATATTTGGTATTTATGTCCGCCATATTGGATCAGCCATTTTGTAAAAAAAATAATTACCTTACCCTGCTGAAAATGACGGGTCTGGGCGGGTATAAATGGTGCATAAACCGGACTTTAGCGGATGTAATTCACCCGCTCAAGTCCGGTCTATGCAACATTTATACCCGCGCAGACCCGTTATTTTCAATAGGGTAGATTCATAATTAGTGACTTTATCAACTTGGTAACATGATAGTTTAAAGTGTTGGGCAAGTTTATAATTTAAAAAAAATCTAATTTAAAAAAACTTTAAATCAAATCCGCACGGATTAATTAATCTTAAATAATTTTTGTGTGTATTTTTTATTAATGTTTCTATTTGTTAAATTTTATATCGGTTGTATACAACTTATAAATGTTTTTTTTTTAATTTAAATATTTTCTTTTTTGTTCCAGGAACTCGATATGGAAGGATGTCCAAAGCCAATCGTGTTCATTTTACATAACTTCCTATCTGCCAAAATCCATCGACTTGGAATCAATGCCTAACCCCATTTAACAATTTTATTTCAAATAGTCTTATTTTGCTAAGGCCAGTAATTTTATGATTAGATTTGCAACTAACTGAATTTACAATTTTTATTATAAATGCATTTTTAAAGCCTGCTTAAAAGAATTATATCAAAAATAGTTTCTTTTTAATTAAGACAACCAAGATGTACCTACTAAAGCTAGTCTTTTTGGCGATATGCTGACTTTTATTTTTAGCGCGTTTGATTGAAAATTGAAAGTTTGTGTTGTATATCGGAAAAACTACATATCTCCAAATTGCATTACTTCTAAAGGTATATGAGATCAATAAAGATATAAAAAAATTATTTCTAAAAACTTACAAAAAGTAGCGCTGATATATATTTGCATACATTACACAATGTGACGCTTCTGCCAAGAAAAAAAAAGGAAGACATAAAATCTGGTAAAAATTGTTGTATGTTAGTTGGTAACTATGTCTTAAAATAAGATGTCACAAATTAAATAAGCAAAAAAAATTCTAAGAAAATGGTTTTAAAATGTTGCGTTTCAATTTGACATGAGTAGAAAATTTAAGGAATAATAATATTATGGTTAATTCCACTTAGAGAAATATGCAACTTGCATAATGCAATGTATAATAAACAAGTTCGTTTTTGAATTATGCCACTGTAGAAGTACTTAAAAATATATTTTGACACACATAAATAGAAGGGAAACTTGGCATATCCGAAAAAGGCTAAAAGCTCGTTTGTAAGTTTTCCATTCGCCTCAAATATCTTCACTCATTTTCTTGACAGAAAAAGTCACAATAAGCTATTCTAATGCAATACCCGTAACTAAAAGTAGAGTCGCTGATTGAAGTAAAAAATCAGTGTTAATTAGGATCCTTAGCTCAGAAAAGTCTCTTTTGCTTCGATTACTTGCTATAGAGCAAGCAAACAAAAAAAGTACTAATTTGTGTTAAAAATAAAAAAAAAACAAAATTATTGTCTTCCAGGCCCTGCTGTTTCCTATTTTTACCAGTTAATGCATAATTTTAATTATAATTATTTATTTAAGAGTTGCAAATCTAAAAGGTAAAAATGTTTTGTCAATTATACAGAGACTAACTCATTTTTTTTTAACATTTAACTTTTATTATTTTTCAAACACTATCGGTCTATATAAGGAGTTGTGCCTTTAAAATATTAACACCTACAAAATGGTACAAATAATACTTTATTTCAAACATTTTTTCAACTTGACAAAACCACCTACAAAAATATGTATTTTCTACGTTTGTAATATTATAAACTAGCTTGATTTAGTGCATTCTACCAAGGTGATTCCTGACTTTCAGAAAGTAGAACGACTAAAAAAACGACCCTTCAATTATTACTTATTAATAGAAGTTTCGTAAAGACTTTTAATTTTAGTTACCAAAGTTTTTAGTCATATATTTTGGCATTTACCGTTTGGTTTCAAAATACTTTGGTTACGTGCAGTTCAACCAATTGGTTATTAAAATCTCTAACCGTGCACTATCGATTTAATTAATTCAATATTTTACTTTCTAAGCGTTATTCTATCAATTCTGTTCTTCAAAAGTCAGAAATTCTTGCTAGAAAATTGGATTCTTTTTCTATAAGATATTTTTTTATAAATCCATGAACATGAACATCTAATTTTTTCACCAAAAGTCATTTATTTTTTATTTTGTTAAGTTGAAATTTTGTTTTCACCATTAAGTAAAGACAATAGTAAGCATTCCAATGATAACACTAGTCATAAACAAAATTTTTCTCAGGAAACATACCATTTTATATGATTTTTTTTTTAATTTAAACAATGGGGTATTTATGTATATTTCTCAAATGTAATCTTGTAGAATTTTAAATATATTTTTTTAATTTTAATTTTAAATGTATTCAAACCTCCCAAATCTGGAGTCGAAACCAAAAATTTTCTCAGTAATATCTTTAAGCTCTTAGTGCTTGCGAGTTAAATTATTGACCATTTTGATTTGGTATATCAAAATCAATTTCCTTAAAACAAAATGATATGCCAGAACAACATTATCTAATAATTCAAACTGAATGACAAATATTTTGATGGACTAAATTAAAATGATTTTACCCAGGTAATAGTTGCACTTTTTCAAATTTCTGTCTAGTCTCAGGAGGCTGTAATAATTATAATTACAAATGAATTAATTATAATAATTGTAATTAATAATTGAAATATACTTTTTGCCCTATTTATAGTTATTTTAAAATATAAAAATGGGGATTAGTTAAGCATTAATTCTTAATATATATATATATATATATATATATATATATATATAGCATTTTAAAGGATTGTAGAACCTACAATGTGGGTAAATGTAAATAATTATCATAAAATTTTCAAAATACTATACTATATATACAATTCCTTATATTTTTTATTAACAATATTAACTGTATTAATATTGTATTAAAACGTATTACTCAATCTTTAAAATGCTATTTCTTATTCTTAAAATACAACTAAATCAAAACATGTTAATATTTTATAGTTTAATACTTATATATAGCTTTTGTAATATGCATATCATTTACGAACAATAAAATAACAATTGTATAAATTAATTTTAAACAATTTAAGTGGATAGAAAACCAATTATGATTCTGTAATAATTATTCTTATCAAACTAAATCTAAAAGTTATCAAATTTTGGTAAAATACAATAATGAACATATCCCATCTCATCTTTTTTCTTGCTTTAAAAATTGTTTCATTCAAAATTAATGTAATTTAAGAAATTCTTGATCCTTACTCATATTGGAGTTGATTTAAATAAACCATAGAAAAAATTGTTATCTCTCCAAAATATAAATTTATTGTCTATTAAACAAACATTACAGCGACAATTGTTTCGACTTTTTTAACATAAAGTCATTTTCAAGCTACAAATAATAAAAAATTAGGTTGAAAATGGTACAATTCCTTTTAGAAAAACTTACTTTTTTAAATTTATAAACAAATTAACTTGAGTACACATTATTAGAAATGTCATACTGACCTTAACAATATTATTTTTATAAAATCTTCAAAAATTAAACAAAAAGAAAACTACAATAAGTTAAAATAAAATAAATTAATGAAATCTAAAATTTAAAATTGAATAAAAATCTGGGACATCTATCATAAAGTAATCCAAACTATATTTGAAACATTCTAAAGGAATTATCTTTAAACTGCAAAAAAGTAGTTGAACATAAAAAAAAGGAAAGAGATTAATTTATATTCAACTTGGTAATTGGTAATTTTATTCCAATTACCAAGTTGAATATAAATTAATCTCTTTCCTTTTTTTTATGTTCAACTACTTTTTTGCAGTTTAAAGATAATTCCTTTAGAATGTTTCAAATATAGTTTGGATTACTTTATGATAGATGTCCCAGATTTTTATTCAATTTTAAATTTTAGATTTCATTAATTTATTTTATTTTAACTTATTGTAGTTTTCTTTTTGTTTAATTTTTGAAGATTTTATAAAAATAATATTGTTAAGGTCAGTATGACATTTCTAATAATGTGTACTCAAGTTAATTTGTTTATAAATTTAAAAAAGTAAGTTTTTCTAAAAGGAATTGTACCATTTTCAACCTAATTTTTTATTATTTGTAGCTTGAAAATGACTTTATGTTAAAAAAGTCGAAACAATTGTCGCTGTAATGTTTGTTTAATAGACAATAAATTTATATTTTGGAGAGATAACAATTTTTTCTATGGTTTATCAAAATTAATGTGTTTTAATTTATCTTTTTCCACAAGGTATCAAGTGAAGGTGTAACCAATCCAGAAATTAGACTAAAGCATAGTCATTGACTATTGACTATTAGTCAATCAATCAACTTCTTTCTATTTATAATAAATTTTAAAAATTGTAAACCAGAACATATCAAAATCGTCTATCCACTTAATGAAATACTCTTCCATTACTAAATGTAACATGTCGTTGACTATGTTTGTCCAATATCATTTTTCCAAAAAAATTGGTCAATATTTTAACCAGAACCTATAACCATACAGTACTAATTACAGTATACTAGGGAATCTTTTAATCCCACGGTTTACTTTGATCATCACCTATTTTTACTTTTATATTTTGAATTCTAAAATTAAAAGTATTAAATTATACATTTTTTTTATTTGGTTTAATTTAAAAAAGTGATAATCAAAGAATACCCAGGTATCAAAGTATTCCTAACTGACGATATACCTTTTCCGCGGTACCCGGACAGCGAAAGGAAGCAAATTAAACCCCCATGGGGCCCCAGAGACATCGCACATATTTAAATATCACATAGTGCTTAAAATGTCCTACTTATTGTTGTCGGGATACCAGGAGCTCTCATTGAGGTCTTGCTGGAAAGTTGTGGTAAGATGTCAGAAGATATTTGTGAGTTAACAACTTCTGATCTTCTGATTTAATAATAACAAAATATTCAGAAAAAAGTTTAAGGACGTGGGTGTATCCACGATACTAATGTCTATGGGCGCCTTTAAGTTTTGAGCTAATAAAACTTTAGAGCAAATTCATAGCTTTTAACAAATTTGACTTCAGATAAATATTTTTCTGGTGGGCCTAGTTTGTAGGTAGGTATACCTACATACCTCACAATTATTGATATTGTTATTATTATTATTATTGTTATTATTATTATAAATCTAAGAGTTAAAATAGAAGTTTGATTTAAACCTTCATCAAGACCATTCGAAGTGGGATATCAAATTAATACTGTATGGTTTCAGGTGACTATATAAGATAATACTTTTCTATGTACCTAAAACAATTTTTATAACTGTAAATTTTTTAATTATAGTAGAAACCTAAAAAAAATGTGTTAATCACAAACCTACCTATATTAGCCAAAATTATTGTTGAATTTTGTAGAAAAGTATTTCTTTAAATCAAAAATATATGAATATATGAATATATATTAGGTGTAGGTAACTAATGAATATTATTAACTAAGGTTAGTGATCATTTTGTAAATAATTATGTAATCCTAGCCAATGTATTGTATCCTAGCAATAAATGTGTATGGATTGTAATCGTTGTTTTTTTTTTTAAATTTAAGATGCTAAAGCCATTAGCCATCTATAATAAAACCCAAAATAAACAGTGTAGAATTTTCATATATAATTACACAACAGGCTGAGAATTATGCGGGAAAAATTCGCTGTTTTTATGAAAATTTGCTGTCTGGAAATAATTACGACCCCTGCAGGGGCGATGCCCCTGGAGTAATTATTTCCTTTGATAGAAAATTTAAATGAAAACTGTGCATTTTTCCCGATAATTAGAAGAATCATGTGTAATTCGGAAGATTATTTTTTAACGATTTTTAATATGTTGTCAACTTTTATATTTTTTTCATAGCAAATTGATATGAATTGTTTTATTACTTATCTTAATATTTTTACGGGCATATTCTTTGATTTGGTTAATTTAATTACATTCTCAACTGCTAAACTAAAACTTTATTGTCTATTTTTAAATCGTAAATTATAGTTCTGTCAATAGTTTAGTCACTTACTGCAGTACTGCAGTAAGTGACTAAACTAGTCAGTACTTACTGACTAGCGCGGTACTGCACTAGGCTTGCAAGCATTTTATAAAAAGAATATTTTGAGGTATTTTTTGGTAGATAATAAATTAATAATAATAATTATAAATAGTAATATATTCATATTTAATTATTAATTAGTTTTAGGTATGAAATCTTGTTGAAAAACAAAATACTTCAGCGAATCTCACTAGAACTTTTTCCAGTAGAAAATTCCCAATATAGGCCAGAAATATTGTGAAATAATTGGTTGATAAAAATGTTAAAAAATAATCAGAATAAATAAATTTAGATAATTCTGAAAATAATATTTTTTATAAAAAATGCTCGGACTTTTCTACTTTTATTTTGAGCGAGAACTCCTGATGTCCTAACTTTAAGACACATCTTCAAAAGTCATGGACTCCCCATTTTTATGGAAAACCGTAATATCTCAATTGGGAAAAAAATGTTATGAGATACTACACTTTAACAGTAAAGTATTAGTGTTCTTGTAAATTAAATCCACAGGGTAAAAAAAAATTAACAAAAAAGTGTCAAAATTTAAATTTTCAATTTTTTTATTATAACAAAAAATATCTGAAACGCAGAAGCGTTTGAAAACTTTTATATTTTAGACTTTCAGAATAGTGGAAATTCATCCAGAACACTTCTGCGCATTCGTATGTATTATTAAACAATTCTGCTCTTATATATATATTCTACCAAACCTTACTGTGCATGATATATTTGTATGAAATATAAAAAGGAAAAGGAAAGGATTTACATTCGGGCAAAGTTTTTACTTTTTATAACATTTTATATAGAAAACATTAATTTTAAAAATAATTAATCGATTGTTTGGTTTGTTAATAAAAAATATTTTACTTTAATTTTTATATTAATAGCCCTATAAGTAAATAATAACAATAACAACACATAAAACTGGGTGTTATAATTTAAAAAAAAATAATAATTCGTGTATTTTTAAGTATAAATAATTTAGACTATAATTATAGATATTAATTATTTAAAACATCATTTGAGCGATGGTAAAAATATAATTTCATAATAAAAATACCTATATCTTTAGAAGTATTTATTAAAATTTGTATTTGCTTAAGAAACAGAAGCTAAACGAAGCTAAATAATATAAAAGAGATAAGTAAAGTTTTAAAGTCTTGCACATGGGAAGAAATCTCCGACGAAAGGGTGAGTTAAATGCAAAAAACTCAGCAATAACATTATTTTGCTACAATTGCCCATTTTTATGATATTCTAATTTAAAATATAGTGTTGCTCACCACCCATATTTAGAATTATGCATGAGAATGCAAAGCAAACCTTCTCATGCGTTGTTGTCATATTTAACCCCAGAAATCTTAAAATTCTAGAGTTATTAAAAAGCCTTTTAGGCAACTCTGGCAACGCATTTGAGTGTCTCAGATCCTTGTGCCAAGCTTTAACTAATATATAAATGAAAGTGATGATCTGCCTGATAAGAAATATTCTAATTTTCTAGGTTGTATCATAATTTAGGTATTCTGTGAAAAGACAGAACGTTGTTCCAAAACGTGAGAAGTAGCTTGTTTTTCAAACTTGCATACAACATTTACTCTTTCCATATCATCAAAAAGATACCTTCACCATGACCGGTTAGGAAACTGGTATTTTTTCTTATTTAATTAATAAGTTTTGTATTAGTATATAAAGTCTTTCTGATAAAAGTTACATAAAGTTTGACACACTAAAACCTGATACGCAATCTATCTAAATTTAGTTTTCAAACCATTTTAGCATTTTTAGATGACACTATGGAGGAAAGAGAAAAATTATCTCTAAATAATAAAGTCAAAAGATTTTAATTGAAGTTGAAAAAGCAGTATCTTAAGTTTACATAAAATGGTGTGTAATTTAAATTTTACATAATACAGTATATCACTTTACTATTATTTTATTATAACACACAAATTGCTTGCTAATTATTTTTTGTATTTTTTTTTTCGTTTGATTACACAGAGTGATCATTAAATGGCATGCTCATTTCCGGGCCAACCTTTAAGGGAACTCTTTTTCATATTTTTGGATGTAAAATTAGCTCCTAAATTTTGGCATGCCAGTTACAGATCACCCTGTATTAATATTTTAAATGTACTTTTAAGTATATTAAATATATTTAAAAATAATGTTTTTTTAAATACTTCGTTTATCTGGATCTTCTTAGCAGTGTTACGTAGGAATATGCAGCTTTAAGTGTCTAAAACAGATAAATAATATTATTTATTAAATTAAATTTAAATTTTTAATTGTTGTAACTATCTTGAATCATTTTACCTTAATAAATGTAAATCTTAAAATAAAAAAACACTTACCACTAAAGAAATATCATTTGTCATAGGGAAAAACGGTCCGACGGACAAAGTCAAAGGCCTTTGTGAACGCAACATAACCAGTAACAGATTTTTCCTAACACTGGAGCTCTTTTCGTACCAGTTACTCATATAAATTGAAGTTGAAAGAGCCATACTCTAAAAATAAATACATTCTTATTCCATTAATCTATTTTTTTAATGTATGTACGATGATTGGATTAAAACATTAGATGTTGCATTTATCCGTTTTAAGGTCTATACATCGTCGGTCTGTCCGTCCGTCCATCCAGAGGCCTACAAGCCATACCGTTTTAAAGATGAAAATTAGACTTTAAACTTAAGGCTTTTACGGGATCGCTCAGGGGGGTATTATAAAAGTTACAAACATAACAATATTCCATTTCTAGTTTTTCACGGAAAAAAGGCGTAAGGGCGGAAATTATATTTTTGCAATTTTAGCGAAGGTGGATTAAAATTGACATTTGAAGATTACTTTTTTATCATAACCGATTACAAATGTAGGGTATAGACAAATGCAAGTTTTATGTTAATGCTTACAGATTGCATCTTTCCTTTCAGTGTGTAAGACAAGGAAAAAAACAGTTAAGTCCGATCGAAAATGACCTGTGCTGAGGAAAAAGAGTCTTTTTATCGTTTTTATTTTCAAAAAATTACTGTGCAGGTATTATTTCATTATTTTACAGATTAGTACACACACGCAAAACATTTTGAAAAGTCAACTTCCAGTAATACCATATACCAATACCTCAATAAAGTGTTATAACCATAAAAATTCCATCATATCAAAAGTAACAAAAAGTGACTTAGCCGGTTTGTCCCTTCAAACGAAACATGATTATAAAAATAACAAAAAAATAATCAAACCCTTAAAACTTGTCCGAACCTTGTCAGTTTATTTATATAAAACTACTCACCTCTTCTTTAATTTCATTGGCATACCATGACAAAAAGAATATCTGGACAACCATTAATCCAAAGTAAACCAATAAGAATATTATATCAGTTATTGGTGGTACCTATATAAATAAAAAAAAGTATTATAATTAGAATTGCTTTATTTCAGTTGAAAATATTCTAGATGCCAAATTATAAACAGGGATGACCCGATGTTTTTTTTTTTTTTTGGGGTGGAGGGGTGGGTCATAAATTTTCCAACTAAATATTAACAATCTCCCAACCCAAAAAAGCTTTACCACCTGTGACGGAAAATTTTGTTTGATGACTAAAAAAAGGTGCTCACCTCTGAAAAAAACTTTACCACTGACGGAAAATTTTGACAACAAAAAAAAAGGTCTAAGGACTAAAAAAAAGTCCTCGCCTCTACGAACAACCAAACCAACTGTACCCCTCCAATTTTCGCAACTAGTAAATTTACTGACAATTAAACAAGGTCTTCGGCTCTACCATTTTCTCCACTCTGTCACTATTCTACCAATTTTTAAACTCTGCTCGACAGTGAATTTTAGAGCGTGGTTTGGACTTGGACTTTGGACGACCCCCCTACCCCCTCATGGTTTCATCCCTGTTCAAGAAGCCTTTTTTTATTTATTATAGAAATAGTGTTTTCATCTAAAGCTAGAAAAACATATTTCCTATTTTTCTAAAAACTTCATTTCAATGCAAAAAAAAACTATATATATATATAAAAATACAGGTTTACTTACTGAAAGAAACTGGAATAATATTGCTGCAAGTTGTAATGAATTTAGAGAAAAATCCATGAGTAAAATCATTTTTACAGAATTATTGAATATTTTAACATATCTGAAAATAAATTAATCTCATTAAAATACACTGCCCAGTAAAAGAGCTTTCCCATTTTTCACACCCGCTCGTAAAATGGATTTTTTATTATCAGATTCACTTTCAGCAAACCCCAATATACCAGTTTTCACAAAAACTACCCCCCACTCCTCAGGGGGTGAAATTAGAAAAAAAATTATTATAAGATTCAGTTTTAGCGAGCTCAAAAACCCCAATATATAAATTTTCAAAAAAACTACTCAGGGGGTGGAGTAAGATTTTTTTTTATTTTCAGATTTATTAACAGGTGAAAATTATCACCTATGACACTGTCACTGTCAAACTAGGTGTCAAACATGTCATCATTAAAAATGCTTATCAAATACTTTGTGTTAAGTTTTTGCAGACAAAATATAAACTGCACAATGTAATGTCAAGAAAAATTAATACAACATTATGCAAAATTCAGTTATATTTTAGTCGTAATTTGACTGTTAGAAATGCTTTGGAAGCCAGCGTTTTAATGGGAATTGGAGACTTACTGGCACAAAAAGTGGTTGAGAAAAATGAAAAGTTTGATTTTAAGAGAAATTCTCATTTTGTAGCTGTTGGATTTTGTTTTGCTGGTCCTGTAAGTTCAAAATGGTTTCAATTTATCAATCGTAGATTACCAATCACAAGTTCGAATCATAATAAGGCAAAAACTGTATTAACAAAAGTGTGGTTAGATCAAATGTTTATTGCTCCAATGGGACTAATTTTTACATTGACTACATTAATGTTACTGGACAACAAAACGATAGAAGAAATTAAGCAAGAACTTAATCATAAATATTTTACAATTTTAAAAAATAATTATAAAGTATGGCCTTTTGTACAGTTCTTTAACTTTTATTTTGTACCTTTGAAAAGACAAGTTGCTGTTTGCCAAATTGTAGGAATAATTTGGAACTGTTATCTTTCTTATGCGTATAAAAAATAAACATCAAATATTTAAAGTTAATACATATTAGTTTTTTTTTAGTATTTCTCTTGGCACTGAAGAAGTCGAGCAGCCCGAAACTATCAGTTTACCAATATCACTCTGTGCGATGATTATAAAATACATTGATGGAATAATAAATTAATATTTTTATAATTGTGTTTAAAATTAAAAATTTCTGTCCTTACTACAGTTTATAAAACTATAATACAGCCGCACTTTGATTACTGTGGATCAATTTTATATCTTTTAGACAATAATTCCAAAGATGTCTTGCAAAAGCTTCAAAATCGTGGAATGAGGATTATTTTACGATGTAGTAGGCTAACTTCTATTAATTTAATGCTCGGTACTCTGAAATGGATGTCAGTAATACAGCGACTGAATTTTTTGACTATGTGTTTTGTTTATAAGATTAAAAATCATCAAATGCCTGTATATTTTAATAATTTTTTTAACTATGGTAGAGATGTTCATAGTTACGAAACTAGGAACAGAAATAATTTTTATATTAATAGAGTAAATACCACAAGGGGAATAAATTCTTTATTTCACAAAGGCTTTAATGCATTTAACAATTTACCAATTGTTATTAAGGATAGTCCGTCATTAAGAATTTTTAAAAATCGTCTTTCTGAACACATTTTGTTGTAACTGTGTTTTGCTTTACTTTGCTTTAATATAATCTAATTATACTAAGGTCTCTCATTACTTCTCATTATTATTTTTTTTTTCACCATCTCTCTTTTATATTTTTGTTTTTTTTTATATCTTTATATATTCTATTATTTTTATTTTGTTATTATATTTAATGTTTATTATTATAACATATTTATATTTGTTTATAAAGAACATTGTATAATTACTTTTGTGTATATTAGGCAAGTCCTATTTAATAAATTTCATTTCATTTCATTAATAAATTTAATAAATTTCATTTCATTTCATTTCATTTCACTAATTCTACGTCTAACCACATGTTGGTGGTACTATGTGGTTGAGACACACAAGTCTTTAACTTGCTACCATTCAGTCTACAGACTAGGAGAGTTATGAGTAGTTGTCTACATATAGCAATAGATGGCGCACAAGTCTAAATCAATCTAATGACTATATTTCTTATGTGAATAAAGTCTAAAAACGTTTTGTTAATCAACGTGCAGAGTTGACTTTTGGTACTAAAGAGGGCCAGCAGCCCGAAACTGTCAGTCTACCAATATCAGTCTGTACGATCATTAGAAAATATATTGATGAAATAATAAATTAATATTTTTGTGTAATTTTGTGTAAGGTTAAAAATTTTTGTCCTTACTATAACTATTTTATCATTATTATTGCTTTCTCTGGAACTAAACGACTCATCATCAGACTTAAAATTCAAAGTTTTAAACTGTGCAAGAATAAACATCATAGTTGTTACAAAAACTACTTGGGTTGTTGCATTAAAAGTGCAACCAATGAAACATGATACACAATTTATGGTAAACGCTGTAACGTAATGTTCGTCAGTGTTAAATGGGAACCACATATAATAAGGTAAAGGTTTTCTTCTGTAAATGGTAACATTAAAGTCTTCTGGAATTTATTCTAGATTAGAATACTCAATATATATATATATATATATATATATATATATATATATATATATATATATATATATATATTTTGCTGGAACTAGTGATGTCTCAGCTATACCAACATACTACTACTACTACTAATAATATTTTACTTTTAAATTTGAATAATTTACTTCTAAATTTTAAAATTTTATATTTTGGTTTGTATTTTATTGTTTTAATAAGAATATATGGACAAGCGCACATATCTAATATTTAAATCTTTAAATTTAAATATGTATATCATGTAAAAATATCATAAACTAAAATATGTCTACAACTTACTCTATAATATTATTATGCTCAATAATAAACTTTCTAATAGTAGCTAAAACTATTTTATCATTATTATTGCTCTCTCCGGAACTACAAGGCTCATCATCAGACTTAATGCAATAATCATCTAAATTCTTAAACTTAAAATTCAAAATTTTCAACTGTCCAAGAATAAATATCATAACTGTTACAAAAACTACTTGGGTTGTTGCATTAAAAGTGCAACCAATGAAACATGATACACAATTTATGGTAAACGCTGTAACGTAATGTTCGTCAGTGTTAAATGGGAACCACATATAATATGGTAAAGGTTTTCTTCTGTAAATGGTAACATTAAAGTCTTCTGGAATTTCTTCTAGGTTGGAATACTCAATATATTTTGTTGAAACTAAAGATATTCCAACTATAGCTGTATATACTACTAATATTGCACTTCTAAATAAAGCTATTTTGGTCTGTTTATTGTATATATGCAAAACTTTCGCATCACATAATTTTCTAAAATTTTCTTCATAGTTTAAAACGTATTTTAGCAAATCTCTGACACTGTCTGATTGTAGTATTAAAATTTTTGTGTAGATCATTATAACTAGTAAAAATATTGCTAGATTTTCGGTTAACTTGTTTCTAGCTACAAAGAACTGGTTTATAACTTCCATGAAAATTGAGATGAGGAAAACCAGAAAATAGTTTGGACAAAAATATGAGTAATATTTAAAAAATATTAGTATAAAACTAAATTTGGTCTTTAAGGGTATTTTCCAAACGCCTGTAATGACCATCAGAAATTTGACAAGTTTTAAATGATTTATATTTTGCATTGTAATAAAATCTTGCTAAATAAATTACTTAGAACTAATTTAAAATTTCACATTTTAGTTGAATATATAATAAATAGCCAGACGTGTAAAAATATAATTGTTTACAAAAAGTGGTTAGTTTTTCAGTTAATTATTATTAAACGTTTTCTTTTTAATTATGAAATAAAAATACTAATATAAACCAATTAAATAAATAGTCTTATAAAAAAATATTTATTTTTAAGCTGATTAAATAACAAATTTAATTATATTTGTTTAAATAAAAATTTATCGTTCAGTCATTCGCGACTAACCTATCATATCTTTAGATTACTAACGGTAGTTAATTTGCTTTTCTCCACGTGTATCCTTAACCAAAAATAAGTTTAGGTTTCTTGACTTCAAGTCAACAACTTTTTTTAAGATCGAAAGAGGTTGTTTGAGAAAAAGGAATCTCTTCTTAGTTTGTTTGTTTGTTTTAACCGTACTATTCAACTTAATTAAGCATCCCCTAAGTCCAGAACTTGTGTGGGCTAGTAGTAGAGGGAACCACCGGCTTATACTTACTTTCGAACCAGTTTTTAGGGAGTGTCCGCTTCACTTACGCCTTCGCCAAATTTCAATTATTAATTAACTGAAAAAGGCAAATCGGCGCCAGTGAGAATCGAACTCAAGCTAGTTGTAGTAGACTTGTCATGTACAGACGCGGTAGACCACTACACCAAGTATTCTGTTAATTTCTCAAAAAATCTATAATTGCTGTCATTTTCCCACAAAACCAGATTAAGAGTTCAAACTTGCTTTTATATAGAAAAAAAAAATGGAAAAAATATTAAAACATTCAAAATATTTCTCAAAAATTGAATAGAAAATGGAAGCTATAATTGTACGTCTAAAAGTACTCAGAATTATATCGAAAAATGTATGCTATTTCATATTAATTTAAGTTCTTAGTTTTATAGGTTCCATGTTTAACACTAAATGCTTCCCAGGCAAAGAACTTTTATCTCAAGAAGGAACATGATGAAATCTACCGTATGCTTTGTTTGAAGTGTGAACCAACTACGGTGAGGGGCTGGTGGGGAGTGACTATTGTTTACACTTAGTACGCGTAAAGAGAGAGAAAGAATGTGTAAACTCACAGTCTAATGTCGTAAAATGACTGACAGGGGTACAGTGTTGCCGATTGGAAACATACTTTGGATATTTTATTGTAAATTTTAGGAAACATTAGTTCTGTATGAGTTTTATATGAACTAGTAGTTTAATTTTAATAGATTTAAATATACTATATTATTAAACATAATTATAGTATACACAATAAAGTTTTTTACATTTTTAATTTAAGTATAATGATTTGAATTCATGATAAGGTGGAAACTACGCAACATCGCTACTAGGTAGCCTGAAAATTGACTAGCGACATCTACATTTTACACTACAAAGCTGTATCGCTTTTCTGTTAGTAAATAAACAAACAAAAAGATGATACCTTCATAAACATTGGTCTGAAATTACTTCTTGAGGTATAACTATTTTAGGTCGATAATATACGCCTTCATTTGACAAAATATAGGACTACCTAATAATTACCTATTTTATGTTAAAAGTATAAATAGCTTATATTGTTTTAATTGAGAACGTGCTAATAATGAACTATTTTAGGTTACAAATATACTGCTCCAATTTAGTTTGCTAATATTTTCGCACTAAATGCAATCTAACATTTCAAAATAGTGCTTATTTTGTTTAAAAATATCATAACATTCAGGAACTATTTTGGGTCGATATTTTCGTTATATTATATGACGTAAATAGCGTGCTATTTTAAGTGTCTGAAGGGACCAAAAAATAGGAATAAAAATGCAGGCTATGTTATTAGTGCTAGTTATGTGCATTTGAAGACATTTTAAGGATGTTCCTAGACGATACTAATCTCTGGCATTTATTGCACCAGTTTCAAGCTATTTTGGTATTCTGTGTTGATCGACCTTGTACATACACTTCTGCTCAAAAATATCGGCCCACCTAAAAAAATACACATTTTTGAATGCAAATATCTCCAAAACTATTTAATGGATTTATTCGATCTTTTTTTTATTTTGAAGCTTGAACTTTTAGCTCTTACTTACTGGAATAAAAATTATCAAACATCTTTTTTTATACCGGCAGCAATGAAAAGTGCACAGCTATGTTTTTTTACTGCACCTTTCGATATGCGCATGGTTCGCCACTGCATATTTTTTTACAATTTAATTAATTGATTTTATAGCCTAATTAAATGGAAGTAATCTCTTTTTAAATTTTTTAATTTTCCTTTTCTCGTTTAGGAGATATAAGGTTTTTTCTAAAAATTTACATTTTTGCAAGTAACAAAAAAACTACACAATGGATTTAATTGATTTTTTTTTAATTTGAAGCTTAAATCGTAAACTTTTATTTATTTAATTTAGGTTTCTGTTGGAAACATGTTTAAACTGAGTTTACATTGCTTAAATAGTCATGTTTTTTTTACTCGATCTTTTTTGTTGCAATTTAAACACAAACTCAAATCTTTCCATAAGTTTTAAAACTTATTCTAATAGCCACACTTATTGTGACTGATTCCGTCTTTTATTTTTTATCATAAGTCTTCTCATTTAGGAGAAATTGTGTTTTTTTGGTAAATAAGGACTTTTTAAGTGGTGGGCTAGTGCCACCCCTGTAACTAACTTTTTTATGATTGACAAGACTTGTCACTTATGTGACAATACTTTTTTAACTCGTTAAAATTTTATTTAATTGTATTATTTAAATGGAAACAAGTCCGGAAGTAGCTGCCCAAGCTGTAGCTCTGCTACAAGAAGGGCACAGTCAGCGTTATGTTGCTCAACAGTTAAATATTACGAGAGCAGCGGTAAGAAGAGTATTCCAACGTTGAGGAGACCGGTTCCTTTAGTCGACGCCAAGGAGCTGGCAGACATAGGTGCACGTCCGCTCGGGATGACCGATTTATCGAGCTTAATTCCCTGCGGAATCGTCGTCTAAATTCAGTTAATTTGAGATCACGGCTTCAAGAAACAAGAGGTGTAGCAGTAAGTAGGTCCACTATTGGTCGAAGGCTTTTTGAAAGAAACCTTTGCTCTTATAAGGCCGCAACTGGACCTAAACTCACTGCTAACCATCGTCGTGCCAGGCTGCAGTTTGCAAGAAGACATTTAAACTGGGACAGAAACCAATGGGCAAAGGTTATGTTTTCTGATGAAACCAGGATATGTCTATTTGGGAATGATGCAAGACAGCGTGTCTACCGACGTCCTGGAGAACGTTATGCACAGGCCTAAATTGCAGAAAATGTTAGTTATGGTGGTGGATCGTGCATGATATGGGGAGGTATATCATTGGAAGCTAAAACTGAACCCGTTTTTATTATAAGGGAAGAACGTGGACGGCAAAGGCGAAGTCTTACAGCTGAAAGGTATGTCGAAGAAATTTTAAAAAGAGCACGTCGTACCTTACGCCGGATTTATAGGCGATGACTTTATTTACATTAAATTGAATGTTTTATTGACCATAATGTAATGTAACTAATAATAACGAAAAACAGCATTGTTGTAAAAAAACATACACGTCTAATACGTTTTTTTGTGTTTATAATTGTTATTAAATAATTTTAATAAAATTTAAAATTTGTTTATTGTTATTTTATTTGATAAAATATTTTGTTTAAAAAAAATTAAAAAGCAAAAAGTCCTTAAAAAGACGTTAGAACTTGTTTTTGGAGTACCATTAGAGATTTAAACAGTCTGTGCAAAGTTCGTTCGACATATATGCCTCAAAACGCAGTCTGAGCTGGGAACCAAAAAGTTGCTAACGCAGAAAACGTGTTAATTAAATGTATTTATTTAAGCTAAAGTTATAGAAGTGCAATAGATCTTTATATTCTATCGACGCTTTTCCGTCATATACAGTTTTACAGGGGTGGCACTAGCCCACTGATTAAAAAGTCACTTTTTCCGAAAAACTTTAATTTCTCCTAAATGAGAAGACTTATGATAAAAAATAAAAGAAGGAATCAGTCACAATAAGTGTGGCTTTTAGAATAAGTTTTAAAACTTATGGAAACATTTGAGTTTGTGGTTAAATTGCATCAAAAAAGATTGGGTAAAAAAAACATGACTATTTAAGCAATGTAAACCCAGTTTAAACATGTTTGCACCAGAAACTTAAATTAAATAAATAAAAGTTAAGGACTTAAGCTTCAAATTAAAAAATAAATCAATTAAATCCACTGTGTAGTTTTTTTGTTATTTGCAAAAATGTTTATTTTCAGAAAAAACCGTATATCTCCTAAACGAGAAAAGGAAAATTAAAAAGTTAAAAAAGAAATTACTCCCATTTAATTGGCCTATAAAATTAATTAATTAAATTGTAAAAAAATATGCAGTGGCAAACCGTGCGCATATCGAAAGAAGCAGTAAAAAAACATAGCTGTGTAATTTTCATTGCTGCCGGTTTAAAAAAAGATTTTTGATAATTTTTATTCCAGTAATTAAGAGCTAAAAGTTCAAGCTTTAAAATAAAAAAAAGGTCAAATAAATCTATTGAATAGTTTTGGAGTTATTAGCATTTGAAAATGTGTATTTTTTTAGGTGAGCCGATATTTTTGAGCAGAAGTGTAGTACAACGTTTTCTGGTCAACTCTGATGTAATATTTTGAAAACGCTTCTATCCGACAAATGGAGTTACTGCTTTCTAGGGTAGTAGGGCAGTATAGTACACCCTTACATTCATATTTTGTATACTTACTCAATTATTTTGTTATGTTCCCGAATAAACTTTTTCACAGTCCGCAAAATATTAACTTCAGTGAAATTTCCATTGCAGTACTGATCCAGATTGCCAAACTTATGCTGGAGAATTTGAAATTGGCCTCTGATGAAAATTAAAGTTGTGATAAAAAATACGCTTGTTGTAGCATTATATGTTGATCCAGTGAATGTACAAAATGTGTGATATGTTATTGCAACTCCTAATAAAAAATATAAGTTTTTGGTGCCAAATTTATAAAAATTTTTAATCATTAAGGAAAATTTTATATTTTGGTGGGCACTACTTTGGTTAATTTGGGCCAATAAATCGATATAAGAAGAGAGCCTAACATAAAAAAAAAATCCCAAAATAATCAGTTAATTAAATAAAAAAGTAAAAAATAAAAACTTTTCGCAAAAAAATTAACCGACTTGTATGTCTCTAAAAAGTAAAAAATAAAAAATACTTAAGTCGATGCCAGTTTCAGCATTCCCTAAATTAATTACTAACAATTATTTTTTTATTATTTTTTGCTGTGAAATTGGCGCCGACTAAAGTATTTTTTATTTTTTACTTTTTAGAGACATAGAAGTCGGTTCATTTTTTTTGAGAAAAGTTTTTATTTTTTACTTTTTAGAGACACAGAACTTGTAGATTTGTAAAGTCATCTAAGCTAAATTATAGTTGTCCTTCCATCTCGGCAAGCTGCTGACGTCAAAACGTAGTGCGTTATGACGTCATTATCTTAAAGATAAATTTCTAAAAAGTAAAAGTAATATTTTTATTTCAGCGCCCAAGAGTCCAACCAACCTTATTTTAAACGAAATAATAAAGAAAATCTTATTAAACTTTAAGCGTTAAGTAATAATCAAACAACGCCTTTTGGTAAAATCACAACATTTATCATTTTCTCTTGGTATTTTAATATTACAGGTCCAGAGAATCAAGTTTAGCGGCATTTAAAAGATTTTCAGGGTGCCGTAAAATTTAAGTGACCCCTTAAGTTATCCGGCTTATCCGAGCTATCCGATATTTTTCTAAAACTTTGGCTGGTAGTAGAACCAAGTTAAGCCGTTTTTAAGTGAAATTGCCTTAAAATGATTAGATTTATCTTAATTATCCGGCTTACCCGGCATTATCCGAGCGTCAAATTAAAACGAGACCACCTTATGAATGCCCTCTTTAAGTTGCAAAAAGTTTCATCAAATTAGGTTCATTCGTTCCAAAGTTATGCGGGAATAAACATAAATAAAAAGAAAGTCACACGTCGAATTGATAACCTCCTCCTTTTTGAAAGTCGGTTAAAAACAGAACCTTGCGGGTTCCTATGTATCTTTTTGTATTCTATCCTAGTACTTCTAGTTGCTAAACACAAACTTATTGATAGGTTGACACAATCCCAAATACCTATTCTTTACAGTTTTTATATTGTGTCTAAGAAATTTTTGATCTACTGTATCAAACGCATTGATTAAATAAAAATAATAATAATCCTTTATCTCCTAGATAGATTATAGATTTGTATTAAATGATTTGGTTTAAGAAGACATGTAAACTTATTATTATTATTTTTTTTTAATTAAGAGTTAGTTCGTATGTATAGTTTTTGGTATGCTGACTCCAAAAATCACTTTTAATTATTATCAAGTCAAAATTGTTTGCAAACACTAGTGTAGCCACCCAATAATAAAATAAATAAATTGCATTTTTTAAATTAGCTTTAATACTCACAAGTACCTATTTTAAAATCCCCATTATTGGGTTACTTAAACTTTAAAAAGTTATCTTTTTTTATTTCTTTATTTATTTTTGGATTTCAGGCGCCTTTTCACGGAGTAATTTATACGCAAGTTTGGTGCTATGCAAGTTTGCTGCCAGATATATCATGAGGACAATTACACATTCATTTGCCTTTTCACGGAGCAAATTATACGCAAGTTTGACGCTATATATTGCAAGTTAAACAATGCTGCCAACCAGACAATTTTGACATGTCTCTGCATTTTTTGACAAAAGCATAACCTAGAATTTGATTTTTTAAGGAAGCTTATTAGTTAGACAGACCGGCCTATTATTAATAACAATAATTATTAACGTGTCCAGTTGCTACTATATTAGTAAAAAGAAATCGATTTAGTAACTTTTTTCTAGGTTGGTACCACGAATATAACTATAAATCTTGCATGAAAATCGTCGAAAAATAGAACTTGTTCTAATAATTTAATGGCTCAAAAATAGCATCAAATTTGCCTGAAGGCATGGGCAGTGACTGAATCATTCTTGCAACAAAATTGCATAGCACCAAACTTGAGTACAAATTGCTCCGTGAAAAGGAGCCTTTATAAATGCAATTTACAAAAACTCTTAAAGGATGGAAAACATGGAAATGATTTTCAGAAAGCAAACCAGGTTCTCATATTCCTAAATGACTCTGTTATTACATATCTGTATATTATTATTGACAGCCATCAAGAGATGTCATGTTTTGAAAATATCAGACACAAAATTTTAGTAATTATTTGTACAAAAACCATTTTAAAATCAAGTATATTATGGTAACGGCATACAAAACTTCCCAGAATATGTGTAATTGAAATCACGCAAAGAATTCTTCTAAAATTAACACTTTGGAGGAAGACCAAGAAGAAGCCGATCTGCTATCTATACCAAGATAAAATATTTTTTGTAATTTGTATTCAAAATTAATGGAGAGCCCCTAGCACAAGCATATGCTTATTTGGGACTCTCCATGACACTGTATATTGTTCAAATAAATCAATAATACTTAATAATAATAATAATAATATAGCTTATAAGCCGGGTCTATTTTTTTTTTTCATTGGCGATAGCCGCAAAAGTTCTGCCCTTTTTAAGGACCAACTGACGATACTTTCATATTTTGAGCTTCTGATCTAAAAACACGTACCTACATGTTTTAAATCGGTTAACATTTCGGACAGCCGCTACCAAAAAGAAGCAAACATTCTAAAAATATTACGTACGCGCAATATTTTGCACAGTTATATCGGATATATTTGAGAGTATCTATAGGATTTGGTTGAAAAAAAGTTCAAGTTTTCTATTTTTAGCCAAGTTTTAAAATGGCAAGTCTACTATTAAAAAAAAATAATAATCATGTAATAGCATACGAAGTGAAAACTTTTGCGGGTATCGTCATTAGCGAAATCAATTTTTTGACTACTTACTTACTGTACAGAGCAGTCCAAAAGTCACCCCCCACCCCTCTTAACTTTTGAACCAGTTAAGATATCGACTTCAAATTTGGAACTTTTAAATAAGACAACTTAAACTATCTTTTAGCATATATTTAATACTTTCAGCTCTTAAAATGTGGGATTGGGGGGCATGGGGGCACATTTTTTTAAATGAAAAGGGGAGTCGTGTAATAATCATTTTAAAGCTTATAAAATTCTCCTTTTAACTCCATATTTTTAAATTTAAAAAAAAATGGGTTTAAAATGGGGTTGAAAATGGGTATTAATGTCAAAATTCCTCTAAAAAAAACCAATAGTTTTTTAAAAATGCCTAATTTCATCATAAAAAAATGTTAATTATACTTTAAACTAATTTTAGTTGACATAAAAAAAAATTAAAAAAAAACCTAAAAAGTCGAATATTTTAGCACAAAAAATTGATAAATCAAAACCTTAAAAAACATTTTTAAAAAATTTAAAAATGCTAGTTTAAATAGAGAATTTTATAAGCTTTAAAATCACGTATCACACGACCCCCCTTTACATTTAAAAAAATGTCCCCCCATGCCACCCTGTCCACATTTTAAGAGCTGAAAATATCAAATATATGCTAAACGATAGTTTAAGTTGTCTTATTTAAGAGTTTTAAATTTGAAGTCAATATCTCAACTCGTTCAAAAGTTAAAAGGGTGGGGTGACTTTTGGACCGCACTGTATAATTTAGGCCATACCATAATGTTCATCAGTATTAAATGGAAACCAAGAATGATACTGCAATGGTTTCCTCTGATAATATGTACCATTAAAACCTTCTGGTAGTTCTGGCAAGTTTAAATAAGCAATATATTTCGAACCAACCAATAAAACTGCAGTTGTAAGCGAAAATGACAGCAAAATAATATTTCTTGAAAAACAGGTGTTCGAATTGGAAATGTAAATTTTCTTTATTGCTCTATCACCAGAGTTAAGGATCAACTCTTCCTCTTCCAGGATATAGGCCAATAAATTCCTTATTTCTGGAGTTCTTATCCTTAATATTTTCATCAAAATCATGAAGCAAAGTAACATGAATGTTAAGCTGTCAGTTATCAGTGATGGGTCCACATATATCAAATTAAATGTTTCTACAAACATACCAAACCAGTAGACAAAGAAAAAACCAAAATAAAACATTGAATAGAATTTATATATAGTTTTAAGAATTTTTGATTTTGTGGTTAATGGTATTTTCCATAACCCAGTTAGAACCATCAAAGCTTTTAAAGATCTTAGATGGTACATGGTGAATTTTAACTTCTCAACTGTTATCATTAGACGTTGAATTTATTCTAATTTTTTAAAATTGATATTTTATATAATTTTTCTTTTCTAGTAAACCCTATGTTTATCTAAATGTACAAGATTATTATGTTGTTATACAATTATATCATTATATAATTATATTAATAAATTTTAAAATTATGAATATGTAGAACAAAAATTATAGTTTTGAATTTTTATTTTACCTTAAAAAATTATTTCCTTTTAAATATTTTAAATAAATAATGAATTATTTTCTTTTATATAATATTAATTTTAAATGTTTTGGTAGACCTAAATTTTATTGTTTAATATTTGGATGTTTAAGTTACACCCTCTTTTAATAATAATAAAAAAACATATTAGTAGAAAATTATAACTTCCTTATTTGTTATTTATGTTAGTATAGGCATTGTGAAAATAAAGTAAAATTAAAAATTTAAATTTCATTCACATGCGTATTATACGCATAATACATAAAGGGCGCCACATTTTAGTATATGTATAGTTTTTGCTTTCCCATTTCGAAAATTTTCATAATTTTGGTAAAGCCTTGTATTCGTGCAAAATTTTTCAATTTTTTTGCCTAATTTTACTTTTTATAACGTTTTATGTCAATATAAATAAATTTCGAGCAAACAAAAATTATCGGTCAGTCTGTCGATGTGGAAACATGGGTCTGTCCGGAAAATCTTGTGGGCACGATTACCTAAGAACGGTAGTATAGTTAGGGACACTAGATCTAGGTCTTAAGTTAGCAAGTCGCCTTGCTAACTTAAGACCTAGATCTAGTGTTCGTAAGTATAGTACCTTGACAATTGAATTTTAAAAAAGAAAAACTTAAAAAGAACAATAAAACAAAAATACAAGGTATATAAATCTATATTGAAACTTAAAAATAAAAAATATACATAAAATAAATAATCTAGTCTATATATTGAAGGATATATCCAATAAATAGGGGGTTATCAGATTAAATCTAAATATTATATGGTGGAAATACCCAGTTTTATTTTTAGTTTTAATTTTTAAGAGTTTACCTATCATGTTTTATTTTTTAAGAAATCCCCAAGCACGGTTTTAATTTTTAAGACACGTCAAAATTTTTTTTTTTAATGTCAATTTATATATTAAAATCGTGTTTATGGAGCATATACAGTGACTGCCATAAAGTTTGCACCATATGGAATTTTTTTTATTAACCCTTTAAGGACGGTTTTTTTTACCCTCATTAACTCACCCCCTTGAAAACCTTTTTTTTTTCAAATGGCACCAGCATATTTTTCTTAGTGATTACAAAATCACTTTAAATTCTGAATTCAACGGTGTGTTACACTTTGTATTTACCCTAAGGGGAAGTAGCCTAAAATAAAAAATATTTTTTTTTTTTTTGAAAAAATTGAATTTTTTTTTAAATTTTTTTTTTAAAAAGAAGTTTTTTTGAAAAAAAAAATGAAAAAAAAATGTTAACAATTTTTTTTTTCTTTCAACTTATTTTTTGAAAATATTTAAAATTTTGAAAAAAAATTTTTTTTCAATATTCTCCAAAAAAAAGTTTTTATTTTTTTATTTTAGGCTACTTCCCCTTAGGCTAAATAGAAAGTGTAATACACCGTTAAATTCAGAATTTAAAGAGCTTTTATAAAAAAAGTTTGGGGTGGTTCCAAGGGGGTAAGTTAATGAGAGGTTTGTTTTGGTGTGGCACTTTTGCTCCCATTTATTATGTTTTTTGAATTGATTCTCTCTTTTAAAGTAACGGAGATATTGGCCGGGAATAAAATATTGGACACCCGGTATATAGTCTGGTGATATCGATGGTCTAGCGTACAAAGGTGCTAGGTACATAAATTTTCCCTATATACTTAGTACCTTTGTACGCTAAACCATCGATATCACCACACTAACGGAAGGTTAAGGGCATATCCACAGCCTCGCATAGTACATAAGAATGCGATGCTTGATGTGCCGTCATGTATCTTGTAAGCCAATCACGGTATCGCACTCTTATGTACTATGCATGTTATGCGAGGCTGTGAATATGCCTTAAAACTAAAAATAAAACTGGGTTAATTCACTTATAAGTCTTAATTCGGTATTTTTTTTTTCTTGGAATATACAAAGTTCGAGATAAATATTTTCGGTATAAATACTTTCGGGACCGTAATCCAAAGTAACGCTTTCTTTTCGAGAAAAAATTACATATGGACTACGTGCGAATATCAGTCAATTTTCTTAGTGTAATAATTTGGACATAGTTCTCCATTTCGAGGAATATATTTTTCATCAGAGGATAAGCTAAAAAGTCCTGCAAATTCTGCCTTTTTCTGTGCATAGATTAGAAATGAATCTGAAATAAAAAAAATAATTTTAAATTAGTACTATCAAAAAGAAGTTAAATATAAGTCAAAATCAAGTACTAAAAAAAATAATTTCCATACAAGTTACATTTGTTTGTTTGTTTTTAACCTCCTACTATTCTACTTAATTAAGCATCCCCTAAGTCCAGGACTTATGTGGGCTAGTAGTAGAGGGAACCACCAGCTTATACTGACTTTCGAAACCGGTTTTTATAGGACTTACGCTTTTGCCAAATTTCAATTATTAATTAACTGAAAAAGTCAAATCGGCGCCACTGAGAATAAAACTAAAGTAAAAAGTTACATTTGGGTTTAATAATTACCGAAAATAAATGTAGAATGATATGGAAACAAGCCGTAAAGATATGTAATGCTACGCATTCAATTATATACTATTCACAGTAAATAGTATACTGCACTTTTTCAAAAAAAAAAAAAAAACTTGAAAAAAAATTATCAATATTTTTTTTTTCGTTTTGCGAAAAACAAAAATATTCAAAAATAAAAATATAATTTTTTTCAATTTTTTTTATTTATGCGAAAAACGAAAAAAAAAAAAGATTTTTTTTAATGATTAATGTTTTATTTTTTAAAAAAGTTTAACCCACCATAACTTTTTTGTTGTTGGGGGATAACTTTTAAAATTGGTAGAATTGATCCTTATATGATAAAAGTATTTTTTTCTGAAAAAGTTACTTTATTCGGATTTTTTTTAGCTTTTTAGGATTTTTAAAAAGTTTAACTCCCCATGACTTTTTTGTTTTTGGGGGGACTACTTTCAAAAACATTAGGGATCTTCCCATCGTAGAACTTAATTTTTCCTGGAAATATTATGTCGATCGGATTATTCGTGTTCACAATAATCGTGACATAGGACGGGTGGACAGACATTATAAAAAAAACTTGCTTATTTTTTCATGAAAAAAATTTATATCCAAGAATTTTTTAACTAAGACGATTTTTGATTTTTTTTTTAATTCGAAACTACCTTATGAATTTATTCTAGCGCAGACTCTGTGGATAGTATAATAACATCAAAATCCTAAAAATTTTACCCGAGAAAAATTTCTATGGACAGTATCATTTTCAGTTTATTTCTTTTAAAATTAATGGCGAGAAAGCTTGTATATTTGGGGCTTTCCAAAAATCTTACCTCTTAAAAAATAAATAAATAAAATAAAAAATAAATTAAATTTATTTACCAAAAGTAACATATCCAAGTTGGTTTCTATCCACTTGGTCAAAAACTTCTAATGCAAATTCTTTTCTTAATGCTAAAGTTTGACAAACTGCCCGACAAAAGTCTTCTGGTGATAGTCTTCCATATCCAGTCCTATCATATATCTGAAAACAAATAAATTAAAAATAACTCCGGCCCACAAAAAAACAATAGAGTCAATGACTTAACCACTATATTGTTATTAGTTATAAGCGATAACAACATGAAAACATACCATGGTACGGCTTGTTAAGGTTAGATCAAATGCAAAACTATTTGCTATATCCAAAGGTTTCCTGAGTCATTAAATAAAAACCAAATTTTTGAGGCCCCTTTTGAAGGGGCCTACTTTTAGACAAATACTGATAGGAACTTTTTTTCATACTTTTTTATGTACACTCTAAAAACATGTCCAGCAATTATTCTAGGTGATTTGTTATAGTAAATTTAAAGCCTAACTGTATTTTTAAATAGCGATTGTAAAAATACCTTAATTTTTAAAGTAAATTTAAAGCATTTGAATGTATTACCGTCGTGTTTTTACAGCTTTTTTTTTACAGTTGTTCTGTGTTTTTTAATGTTACTGTTAATTCGACCTATTGTTACAAGCACTTCCTGTATTTTTCAAGGGATATTACAACCTAACCTGTGGTTTAACTTAAAATTTACAAATAACATGAAAAATTAAGCATTATTACAGTTTTTTGTAAATTTGCTTATATGAGGTAGCATAATTCAGAATTTCCTCACAAGGATAACTGAAAAACCATCAAAGGAACATGTCCAAAAATAAGCCCGTATGTAGCTATGGCCCTTCGAAGATGGAACTAATGAAAATACTAATTAAAAAAGTATTCAACACCGAAACACCTAAGTTTAATATTAAATGAGCCTTTTAAAAAGTAATATTTCTGGTGGCCTCTGGATAGATTAAAATAAAATATTACATAAACTAGTATACAGTGGGTTAGGCTAAATGTGACACCCAGGGTAATTGTGACATGTCCTGTTATAATTCTTCTAAACAAGTTTAAATCAAATCGAAATTTTACGCGAAATATTTAATACTGTCAAAAACCTAATGCCAGGGTTGGATTGGATATAAACTACTTTAGAAGAATTATAACAGGACATGTCACAATTACCCTGGGTGTCACATTTAGCCTAACCCACTGTATATGCAAAACCTTATTTTTAGTACAATTTTAAAGGGTCGTAACTCTCTAAGGGTTCGTTTACGGACTTATGTTCCTATGCTGGTTATTCATGTTTTGTGATGTAGAATACTCCCCTTTATTTAATGTCAAAAATTCAAACACCGTGTATATTGTATATTACCTTACAAGCTATTTGTACAACGTCCAAAATATTTCTGTTAGTCCCGATGGCCAAAACTCCCAGCAAATACTCTCGAAAATCTATCACTCCTGTATTATTTTTGTCGTAAATTTTGAATAATTGTAGGGAAGCCATGTCGTTGGAGGAAATATTTAATAATTTAATAAATTCGATAAATGTAATTTTGCTGCAATCTTTGCACATGAAGTTTGAAGATACGAAGGTTTCTTCTGTGTTGCTGTTATCCAGTCTAAAAAAATTGTAATATAATTATAAAGAACTTTCACTTTCGGGTTTAGACCGTGTTAATGGATTTTCACTTTCCGACGTTTCGTCTCTTACTACTAGAGACATCTTCAGGGATTAATCTGAAACTAAGTTTCGAATCAACTTGTGTCACTATTTATGACGAGTTGTGGTTATTCACCCGTGACGAGGTTTTTCCTATCAAAGACTTCCATATTGCAGGTAAGTGGTAACCAGTGTCCCGATTGATATTGTTAGGATGCTTGATGATTTCTATCGATTCCCGTATCTTCCTTGGCATTTTTCTGTTTTCTGTTAATATTTGTTTTGTTTCAGACAAATTGATTTTATGACCTGTTTCATGTACATGTTCGGCTACTGCCGATAAGGAAATTTGTTTCTTTCTTATATTGCGCTCATGCTCTTGAAGTCTTGTAGAAATTTTTCTCTTAGTTTCACCTATGTAAACCGTACCACAGGAGCAGGGTATTTTATATACGCCTTCTGAACTCAGGGGTATTTTGTCTTTTGTTGAAGTCAAACATTGACCTAATTTTTGGTTGGACCGAAATATAGGCTTAATATTTGACTTTTTCAAAAGTTTACCTATTTTATCCGTGATACCGCTTACATAGGGAAGTATAACTTGTGTCTGTCTGTCATTGTCACTATTGTCACTATTGTCCTGTTGTTTGGGTCTGGGATTTCTGTATTTGTATATGGTCTTATTAATGTCTTTTTTGGTATAACCGTTCATGGTCAAGGCTTTGGTTAGTTTAAGGAGTTCTGTGTCTAGGGAATTCTTGTCTGAAATCATGAAAGCCCTATGAACAAGTGAATTAACTACCGAGCGTTTTTGAGAGGGATGGTGATGTGAAAATGCGTTTAGGTATCTGTCAGTGTGGGTTTTCTTCCTGTATACCGAGTGTCCTATTGAGCCATTTTCCGTTTTGTAAACCAAAACGTCCAAAAATTGAAGTGATCCGTTGTTCTCAATTTCCATCGTAAACCGTATAGATTTATGTTGGGAATTGAGGTGATTTAGAAAACCTTGAAGGCTTTCCATGCCATGGGGCCAAATAGCATAGACATCGTCTACGTATCTGCGCCAAATTTTAGGTTTTAATGGAAATGACTCAATAGCTTTTTTCTCGAAGTATTCCATGAAAGCATTGGCCGCAGGGGGTGATAATGGGGATCCCATTGCGGCGCCTGACACTTGTTCATAGAACTCTCCCTGTATCAGAAAATATGTAGATGTCAGACAAGCTTCAAATAATTTACATAACTTAGGGTCAAGATTTCCAGTTGTAAGTAGGTCTCGTATAATATTTATTGTATCGGGAACGGGAACGGGAACAAATATTAAGCCTATATTTCGGTCCAACCAAAAATTAGGTCAATGTTTGACTTCAACAAAAGACAAAATACCCCTGAGTTCAGAAGGCGTATATAAAATACCCTGCTCCTGTGGTACGGTTTACATAGGTGAAACTAAGAGAAAAATTTCTACAAGACTTCAAGAGCATGAGCGCAATATAAGAAAGAAACAAATTTCCTTATCGGCAGTAGCCGAACATGTACATGAAACAGGTCATAAAATCAGTTTGTCTGAAACAAAACAAATATTAACAGAAAACAGAAAAATGCCAAGGAAGATACGGGAATCGATAGAAATCATCAAGCATCCTAACAATATCAATCGGGACACTGGTTACCACTTACCTGCAATATGGAAGTCTTTGATAGGAAAAACCTCGTCACGGGTGAATAACCACAACTCGTCATAAATAGTGACACAAGTTGATTCGAAACTTAGTTTCAGATTAATCCCTGAAGATGTCTCTAGTAGTAAGAGACGAAACGTCGGAAAGTGAAAATCCATTAACACGGTCTAAACCCGAAAGTGAAAGTTCTTTATATCTTAATGGCCGTGAAAGCTTAAAATCTAAAATGTAATATAATTAGTATAAAGCATTATAGTATATAACATAACTAGTGTGGAAAGTGACATATTTCACGGGAGTGGGAAGCTTTACGAACGAGCCGCTAGGCGAGTTATAAAGCCCCACGAGTGTATAAAATACACTTTCCAACGAGTTATATACACTATTTTTCCTACGATCCCGAAAATAAGTTTCTTATTTTAAAATTTTCCAATTTTTATTAATTGTTAAGAAAAGCAAAGCACAAAATAATTATAAAGAGCATACAAATTTATATATGTAGGTATGTCAAACTGGAAATATGATTTTCATTTAGCTTTAGTTTTCTTGGTTTTATATTTAACACAATACATTGCTGTTTAATGGGTTGCCTATTCCTAAATAAATGCAAACTTGAGTTTACTATTTAAATTAGATTTCTGTGGGTATGCTGCCATATAGGACAGTAAATTTACATTCCATAAGAAAAATACTGTGTATTTGATGTTTTTTATGTAATATAACTAAATAAAAAAGTATGTAATTTTTATAAGATCTAGACTGTCCCGACTAGACAGTAAAAATAGTAACGTTATAACTATAGTTTCTATTTTTGACATGAAAAACAGAAATATTTGGACCAAAATACTTATAAGATATAAAAGGCTACGGTGATAGGTCGAAAATGGTTTATAAAACAAGGTGAATAAAATTCGTAGAGGTAAATATCTAAATAAAATTAGGCAAACCTCCATACATAAATATCACACGAGTGTGATATAAAAATATCAAACTAGTGCGATATGAGGCGTTTTCTAAAGAACAAAAGAGTGTGCTAAATGTCATTTTCATAGAGGATCGTAGGAAAACATTATATCGCACCCGTTACAGAAAAGTCTCATGAAAACAAAATTTTTAAAAATATGTTTTTAGTGTAATTACTGCTCTTATTGAGATCTACCGATCTGCACAACTGGCATATTACATATAACCAGCATAGTTATATGTAATATGCCAGTTATACAGATCGGTAGATCTCAATAAGGGCAGTAATTACCCTAAAATAACATTTTTCAAAATTTTGTGTTATGACACTGTTCTGTAACGGGTACGATATGTTATAGTTTTTAAGTGTTCCTATATTAATTTTTAACCCTTTACTGCGGAAACGTACATGTATGCTTACGAACGTTTGCAGCAGTTTCAGGCTGTAAATAATTTATTTGGCCGCAACGTATACCCAGTCAAGACTGTTCTATGTGATGTTGCACAGCCATGTAATTTTTATAGTCCATGTATAGTCCTTAGACTTTAACAATTCCGCTTTAAGTTATGTCACCTACATATCAGCTACATACTAGGTACATAACAATGAAAGTAGGCGTTTCCGAATTTTACGTGTAGTTTTTTCTCTTTCTTTCAAATACATTTTTTCTATTTTGCGACTCTTATAAGCTCATAATCACACGCATTTTGCTTGTTCTTATAGGCCCATAAGAGGTCTGTACTTTTTGTTCTTTTGGGTTGGCAACAGACCTGGCCTATCGCTTGACGTTTTCCGTGCTAATGTCAATGTCGCTTTAAGGTAGAATTTTCTACAAAATTTTGTGTTTAGGTTATTTTTACCATGTTAAAATTGTGGCTTGGTTAATTACAGTAAAAAAGAGAAGAGATGAATATAAAATATATCAAAATATCATTTGTTCTTATAATTTTAAACATGGTGTAAACTGTAATGACAATCCAAAACAAAAAATCCCTAAATCAGTCATCAATTTAAGTAAGTTTTTTTAAATTTTAGAGCAAAATAGAAAAAATTGTATAAAGAACTCGTTTCATAACACGTTTTAAGCGCACTATTACTTTAGAAAACTCGCCGCAATCGACTCGTTTTCTAAACTTGTACTCGTGCGCTAAAAACGTATGTTATGAAACTAGTACTTTAATATACTATTATAATACTCGTTACTTGTTATGGAGTGAATTATAAATTTAGACATGGAGAAAATTTTTACGAATTTTTGATAAATCTAATAAAGTATATAAAAATCTTTATATGTAACATCCCTCAGGTAAAATTCTTATGCGATATGCATTTTTACTGTGAAAGCAAACTTTCTACCAGGCTTAAAAATCATGCGCCACATAAAAAGCCAATGTTTAGAGAAAAAATAGCAAATAATCATTTCAAAAAAAAAAAAAAAAAAATTAATTTTTTGTCTAAAATTATCTAAAATCAGTTTAGTTCAGTCTAAAAATACACTCACATTTTCCAAATGTTTTAAAAATTATCTATCTAGAAATTACGCCCTCGTAAAAATTTGCAGATTTGCAAAAGTCCTAACATAAGGAAATCAATTTTCAGGTATCTTTATGCAACTATTTTTTTTTGGTTAAATTTAAATAAGTTTAAATAAGAAAACGTGTAAAAATTTAATTTAACTGCAAAACTCAGAAGCACTTTAGTAGCTGTCCCTGAATATAAACTCCTAAATTATGAAAATTCTTACCCCAGTTTATGCCGTAATTTTCTAACTTCCACCAGTTTTGTAGCATAAGGTAGGTTCATTTCTCTCGCTTTGGTCATTAATTTGCAGTCGTTGTACGTGTAATCCAGAACAGGTACCCCTAGGGATCTGTCATAAAACAGAGAAACAATTTAAATATCGTCATCTAAAGGCTCTAACGGTCTATCTCCAAAACGTCATATTTTTCAGGAGACGTAAAAAACGATTTAAAACTTAATTATAGCAATTTAGAACTTTAACTTTAGCTTGTTCACAGGTAAAAATGTTTGAAATGTGTTAATGTATTTAAAACTTTTCATTGTTATCTATTTTATATAAATTTTTGAAAATTAAATTTTAACCACAAAATCTAAATTCACTAATGGTCTAACTCCAAGGGAAGATAAAAGAGGATACCTATCGTATTATATCGCGTAATATTATTACAAAAAATTTATATTTTTATATTTAATATATAATATTACTACTAGGTAGGCATAATATATATACATTATTATTGGCAATAATTATAATTATCATCAAACAGTAAATTAACAAATATTTGAATCCCCTGTTGTCGAGAAATAGTTTGACATTAGTGACAGTTCTCATTTAATTGTTTTCTCACAATCATATGATGGGGTTAGACACTTAGCGACTTAAAATATTTACATTTTTGCATTTTTTGAGGCTGATATTGGTTTAATGCAACTTTTTTTTTTCAAGTATGTTGGTAATCAGATAATGAAGAAAATTTGATAAAAATCTCATTTTTGAAAAATTTGGAGTTAGACAACTAGAGCCTTTAGTGGACGATATCTTACTTTTTTATATCTTATCCTATCTAAACTATTTTTTTGGTTTAAGACATAAAAGAGCTAATTTCGGCGAAAAATCTTTTTGGATGTTTGTCTATCTGCCTGTATGTCTATTTCTATATTTGCCTTTATCTATTTTTCTGTTTATATGAAAAATTTGTGATTTATTATGGTTTATTATAATACACTGCCGCACATTAAATTCCGGACACCTAAAAAATTGACAATTTTTTAAATTCAAATATTTCGAAAACTAATTAATGGATTTGACTGATTTTTTTTGTGTTGAAGCTTAAACATTTTCTACTTTTGTTTGTTTTAAGAATGATTAATTTTTTTTTTTATTAACACCAATAAATAATGTACAAGTATGTTTCTTACCCCATCTTCTAAGACTTGCATGGTACGCCACTGCAACTGTTTATTAAATTATTAAAGTCTTTCTTATTGCCGCAGTTTTAATGAATATTTTTTTTTATTTTTTTACTTTTTTCCTTCTGGTTTAGGAGATATCAGGATTTTCCTGAAAGTTGTCATTTTTTCAGTCAACTCAAAAAGTACTAAATCAGCGGAGTTTTTATTTGAAGCTCATGTCTTTTACTTCTTCTTCTACAGTTTGTTCATCCCGGGGCAACTTTTTATTGCCGTCTGACGGAGACTTAACGGTGATTTCGAAGAACTGCTACAGGACGGAGTGACCCTATTTTTTCTTCTACTCAAGTTTTTCAAACCCAATTTATGTTTTTGATAAACTTGATTAGAAGAAAAACGTAACTCGGTTAAGCTTCAAATTTAAAGCAAAGCATCAATCAAATTCATGTAGTACTTTTTAAATTAACTGAAAAAATGACAACTTCCAGGAAAATCCTGATATCTCCTAAAGCAGAAGTAAAAATGTAAAAAAATAAAAAAGAAAATATTCATTAAACTGCGACAATAAGAAAGACTTTAATAATTTGATAAACAGTTGCAGTGGCGTACCATGCAAGTCCTAGAAGATGGGGTACAAAACATAGTTGTACATTATTTGTTGTTATTTTTTAGGTGTCCGGAATTTAGTCTGCGGCAGTGTATATATTATAAGATTAATAAAATTTGTAAGGTTTTTCTTTAAACAGAAATCACTAGGAAATTTTCTGAAAAAAGCATAGGTATAATGAGATTTTAGCAGAGTTTTGGATTAAAATTTAATAAAATTTAAGGAAACGATAGTAAGGCAGAGTATTTTTTGAATTAAAAAACAAAAAATCTGTACATTACATTGATAGGTATTAAGTATTAAGACCTTTATCAGTTTATGCAAGAATTTTTAAGAAGCTTTTGGGTTCAAACCCAGTCTGAACAACTTTATTTTAAAATTCTACTTAATTATTCCCCTAATACAAGAATTTTATTTCATTTTACTATTGGGAAAAAATTACCGACTTTAAAATCAGCTTATTTAAAAGAAAAGTAGACATTTAAATATTTACTTTGCCATTACTGCTCGAACGTTGTTTGCAAACAATTTTGGATCTCGTTTCTCCTCTTCACTCGGATTGTAGACTGGCAGAAATTCAATTTCACAATAGTTAGTTGGCTGGGTTAAAGTTAACCATAGTAACTTCAATCTGAAATAAAAATAAAAAATAAATAAAAATCATATCGGGTCTAGAAGTGATAGTTTTTTCAATAGAGATTTCTAGGTTCTTAATGATGTAAATGGCCAATTTAGCACTTTTATAAATTTATTTAAACCTATTTTTAACGAGTGTTTTCCTCAAAAATATCACAAAAGCAATGTATCAGAAATAAACTATAATATGAAATAAAACAGTGTAAAAATAGGCTAGATATCCTATTTACTCTCAAGTCACATGATCAGAGATATGTTACACAATATAACACCGTGAAAAAACAATATAACAATCTACTCATAAATTTCAGAAAAAATCATTATGCATAAAAAATAAGTAGATCAGACAACAAAAGCAAAACAGTATGGAACGTTGTGAAAGACATTAGATGTCAAAACAAAAAAGTTTTTTTTCAGGTACCAGGGGATGTTAACGAAATGGCAAACAAAATAAATAATTTTTTTTAGATGCAGCTCCAAGGTTAATAAACAACTTAGAGAGTGTTGAATTTAACTTCAATATAACAAATAACATCAACTCAATGTTTATTTCACCAGTTACACCCCTGGAAATTGTGGACATTGTAAGAAATTTAAAAAACAAATTAAGCAGTGGCGTAGACGAAATTCCGATTACTATAATAAAATTTTGTATTCCTGAGATATGCAAACCGCTTGGATATATAGTGAATAATAATATTTTAAAGATTGCGCTAGTAAAACCTATACATAAGAAGGGTGACCCGGCACTTATAGAGAATTATAGGCCTATCAGCCTCTTGCCCTCTTTTTCAAAAATATTTGAGAAGGCGATGGTAAACAGAATTGTGGATTTCTTTAAACAAAATAACCTATTTAATGACTGTCAACATGGTTACTTAAAAAATAAATCGATAAATACTGCAGTGCACGCCTTCACACATGAAATACTCTTGGGCTTTGAAAATTTGGAGAACGTAATCGGTACGTTTTGGACCTATTACACTACCCTGTGCTATTCCTATGTGGAACTCAATCGTCTCAGACGTTGATTCTTCGCCATCTTTAATGACTGTCACTTTTTGCTTTCGATTTTTGATGAATCATTTAATCCACTCCAGTGCAGCCCCCCTCACTCCATGCCTCTCTAGCTTTTCAATACGGACAAACCATCAAAACACAAGAAAACCAAGTTAACAAAAGCAGCATTACATCAATTAAAAATAGAAAACTAAAATAGTAAACCATTTGTTTTGAATATTGCAAAATAATAAAACTGAAAATAACAAATAATTTTTTGAATCTATATGAGTAAATAAAAAAAATAACTTACGCACTGGGCCCTTCCCAAGTCCACGTCACTGTATCCAGCTTATTTGGGTATCTAATGCAGACAGGTTGAATGGGAACTCCAGGATAAAAAGCTCCCGGTTTAAAAGTTATGAGACAGGAACGGTTCGTGCACGTTCCCTCGGGAAAGATTAAAATTTGCGGCCAATCCAGATCCGAGGTGGCTCTGTTAATTATCTCCTTGATTGTGTTTTGACGGGAGTCTGGATCGTCTCTCCACACGTAGACAGGTTGAGTGAAGTTTATTAGTTCTAAAAGGAATATAAAGTTATAGAACGGGGTAAAATGTGCAGAATTTTTTTAAAAGGCATTTTATCAAGCTGGGCATTGAAATCGTACATTTTACAGCATAGTTTGATTTAGTTTTACAGGTGAGAGTTAATTTTTAAAGTAAGGTTATTTATTTGTCAAATTCAAAACATATAAAGCAAAAACACAGTATCCGCTTTATTTTTTTTTTTCAAAAAATTAAAATTAGTAGAATAAAATTTACCGGAAAAATAAAACAACCTAATTTACATAACTTTTCTAATTATAAAGCATTATAAGAATAATTTAAATAGTACAATAAAAAAAACTAACAAAAAATCCATTACTACTGTATTTTATCCAATCCAATACTACTGTATTTTATCCTGGATGGTTTTTGTCAAAAGCTTAACCCAACTTTTAAAATCTCTTGTCAAAATGATATGATGTTGTAAAATTTACGATTTCAATGCCTCCCTTGATAATAGTTATTTATGGTACTAGTAATTTTCGAGAGGGCAATATCCATGAGTGCCATACAAGGTTTTATCCAATAAATAGCTTAGGAATTCATATTTTTATTAAAAATTTTAATGACATTTACAAGAAAATAATTTGACAAGTGACAGTTGAGTGGGTAAAATAAATAATTATCCACTCAATAAAGTAAAAGCCACGCGGGGGTTATTATTGAGTTTATCTATTTAAAATAAAGCTGGTAATTGTCTCATTATCTGTATGTAAGGTAAATGTCCCAAATATCGGACATGACCCAACTATCGGACACTTTTTCACGTTTTTACAAAAAACATGATATTTAGGTAATAAAATCAAAAAAATATTTTTTATTTGAAATTATGAACGTATTTGAATCAGATCGTAAGTATCATTTGCCATTTATATCGTATTTTTTAAGCCCTAATAACAAATAAACAGTCATGTGTCAGCAGCCATGAAATATATATCCTTTTTCTAAGCAAAGTAAGTAAGCCAACGTTTAACTGTAAAATGATTTTTTTAATATAAGTAATTGTTAAAATGTCTATCAAACTCTTTTTAATTCATAATATTGTAGTTTTATACCATTTTAAACCATTTTTGATGTTATTTTAAAGATATTTTTATATTAAATCGGTGTCCGATAAATAGGACAATAAAATATAGGCAGTTCCATATATCGGACGGGCGTCCGATATATAGTACGATGTAGATTTACTTTTAACTTCCAATATAAAATAAAGGAAATATATTTTTAAAACAAAAATTATATAAAATAATTCTAAAGAGTATAAAGCTTTTTCTACCCATTTATCGGACTAGCACTTTCTTTCAAATAAGCCGTTTATTAGGCATTTTTAGTAACTGTCCGATATTTGGGTCTACCCTATAATTTTGTTAGACCTAAATATCGGACAGCATAAATTAATGCAAAGTCCATGGACTAGCAATATTATCTGGTTGATAATTTAAGTATATCGCCAATGTTTTTTTTATAGATCTTAGCTATAGTTAATTATAATCATGTAATTATTCATTTCTGTTCAGGGAATCGTTATTTTAATACTCCTATTAATTTTAAAAACACATATTAGTCAAGAAAAAGCCTAAATGGACTACCACCCATTATAACAATAATATAAAATTTTATAATATTTTGTCATAAAACCAGCAGCAAGTAAGTTTATAAAAAAATAATGACAAATATACACATTTGCATTATATTAATAAATATATTTTTTTTTAATTTCTTTATTCATTATACATAGTCCGATAATTGAGACACAACTAGTCCGATATTTAGGACAAGGTGTCCGATATTTGGTACATTCGTGCTTTTTTTTATATTTCATTTAATATAAAAAAAACTATCAAAAATGAATGTATATTTAATTAGTTTTTTTGATATATAAATAAATTTGAAAACTAAAAATATATATTTTATAGTTATTAAGGTTCATATGTAATTTTAACACAGCATCAAAGTCCGAAATTGCTCTAAAGTGTCCGATATATGGGACAGTTACCTTATTGGATAAAACCTTATAATGCTTTTTAAAAAAATTCGGCAGAAATGTTAATTATATGGTAAGTGAGGGCAATATGCACAAGATTACAATATAAGCAAATCCTAAAATAATTGCTGGTATGCTTAAGAATCACTTATTTTTTTCTGGGCGAGAATCACGGCAGACTAACATCTCTACTCTAAATTTCTCTACTCCCTAACATCCCTACTCCATAACATACCTACTCCACAACAACTCTACTCCGTAACATCTCTACTCCATAACATCTCTACTCCGTAACAACTCTACTCCACTCTATAGACACTCGATAAGCCACTATTCTTAACTCAAAAGAATATTTGTCATGCTAAGTCACTGTCAAAAATGAATTCAGTTTATTAATTACTTACATATTAGTGCATGTTAAGAGTACGCGGTCATTGTTGCTTTTAGAATAATTTATTTATGATTGTTCTAGATTTACATTTAAAGATAAACGTTTTCTAGGAAAAAAATAAAATAATCTAGAAGAAGAAGATTCTTTGTTCTTTGAACTGCTCATTTATTATTAAGTGGCTAATAAAGTGCATATAGTGTGGAGTACAGTTGTTACGGAGTAGAGATGTTATGGAGTAGAGATGTTACGAAGTAGAGTTGTTGTGGAGTAGGGATGTTATGGAGTAGGGATGTTAGGGAGTAGAGAAATTTAGAGTAGAGATGTTAGTCTGCCAGAATCACAAGTAAATCCAGAAAAGGCCAAGTAGGATAATATTTTGACTTAATATATTTATCTTTTTTCGTTCATCTCGAACTCATATTTGATAGTTTTTGACAAAATGGCGAATATCGAAGTCGCATCCATTTACGTGTAATAACGTGTATAATGTCTTCACCTACCTTATATTATGACAGGCTAATAAATAATGGATATTAAATGCTAATAAATATACTATTAATACATCTATCGATTATACCTAAAAGTTATCTTAGTCATGCAGTCTGGATGCATGCAAACTGGATTTGTGAGGTAAATGCAACGAACTAATATAACTCTTCTCTCTAGAATAGGCATTTTATTTGTAAAAACTGAAAAAAACGTAGCCAACATATACATTTGTCTGTCTTACTCGCACAGCTTTGTTCTAACAGAGACAACAATACCAGTTACTGGTAACTGTTATTGTTTAGGCCTGAATATACCTACTATTTGTTTACAAACAAACCGAGATGTTGGCGTTACTTTATATTAACGGTATGCGTATTCTAGAGAGAAGAGTTGTTAGTTCGTTGGGTAAATGCTATTATAATAGTTATAAATGCTATTATAATAATGCATACTATGTTTTGGATAGCAGGAAATCATTTATTTCAAATTAATAAATCTTAAGACATTGTGTATTGAGTTTATTCCCACTAACAAAGTTAACCATCTTTCCTTTAATTAAACTAACAAATTTGAGAGGAATAGAAAAGAAGGCATGTCCAATTAGTTAGTGTTCGAACGGGCGTTTCGGTAGCTCAGTTGGTAGAGCACCAGGCCGGAAACCGTGGGGACTCTGGTTCGAATCCAGACTGAGACCTGAGTTTTTTCTAATTTTCTCTTCCGTCCGATATGCTACTAATATTTTCTTTTGAATATACAATGAAATAAATACTTTGTAGATTTTGAAAAAGCAAAAACATAAATTCAGCAATTAAGCCGACAAAAATGGTAAGAATTGTAAATATTGTACTACAATTTTTAATTTAAACATAAATATACTCGTAAATTTACAAAATAAACACAATTTTATTATTGTTTGCTTGAATTAAAAGTATTAAATAAATATTTATATGAGTAATTTTGTATCTAGTTTTAAAAAACTGATATCAGCTGTTTCGCCCCAATATATACAGGGTGTAACAGAGTCGCATGTAGATAATTAAGGAATGATTCTACATTAAAAAATATGAGAAAAAGTTCCTATAAAAGCTGGTTCGGAAATGAGCCCTAAGGGAGCTACGGCCCTTTAAAGTTGTAATAAAAATAAGGTTTTTATTTAATAATTCTGGTACCCTTTCAGCTAGAGCGACGAGCTTTTGCACGTATACTAGCATTAATAAGGGCAATAAGTTTGTGTTAATTAATTTTTTGAATTTATCCAGAGGCGTGCCTAGACGGACAAAATATGTGATTCTTAACACATTTTTGCCCCAAACTTTTTTATGTGGATGTTTTTTGTATTTTTTGTAAAAAATATAGATTCCTTCAGTAAAAATACATAAAAATATCATATAGTGTAACACTGTAGGAGCAACCGTTATAAAAAAAATGCAATTAGGAGGAAGTAACATTTTGTGCCACCAAAAACGTTACTTTTTAAAAGGCCATTACTCCTTTAATATTAAATTTAGGTGTTTTGGTGAAGAATACTTTTTTTCTTAGTTTTAAATAAAGAATCACCCTGCAGCATTAAAATTTTATTGATGCTTTTTTTTTGTTTCCCATTCTATATGTCATCTTCGAAGAGCCGTAGCTCCCTTAGGACTCATTTCCGGACCAACTTTTATAGGAACTTTTTTTCATATTTTTTAATGTAGAATCATTCCTTAAAATATCTACATGTGACTCTGTTACACCCTGTATATATGACTAAAATGTTCATTTTGCACTAAAGTGGTGAGAACCCAGTCCGCACATATATGGATGCAACATGGTAAAGAAAGATTTTTTAGATAACATGTGCCATATTACATGAGACATAACATACATATGTATGCTACATAACATGCCCTATAACAGAAAGATTTTTTACGTTACATGTGCCATATTACATAAGATGTAACATACATATGTATGATACATAACATGCAATATTGCATGTTATGTATCATATATATGGTACGAGAACATACACGATACATAAAATGTTATGAATTCAATACTAAATATGGCGTCTATATTATTTTAATTTTTATAGGTTAGAATCACTAATATTCTTAAAATTGTTGTTAATAATAAAAGTTTTACCCTTAAGTAGTAGAAACGCATGTATTTTTAGACAACTAAACCGATTTTAGATAATTTTAGACAAAAAATTAAAATATATATATATTTTTTTAAAATGATTATTTGCTATTTTTTCTCTAAAAATTGGCTTTTTATGTGGCCCATGATTTTTAAGCCTGGTAGAAAGTTTGCTTTCACAGTAAAAATGCACATCGTATAAGAATTTTGCCTGATGGATGATGCTACATATAAAGATATTTATATACTTTAATTATTAGGTTTATCAAAAAGACGTAAAAATGTTCACCATGTCTAAATCTATGATGCACTCCATAACAAGTAAAATTCGGAAACGCCTACTTTTATTGTTATGTACCTAGTATGTATCTGATATGTAGCATATTATGTAGCTGATACATAACTTGAGGCGGAATTGTTAAAGTCCAAGGACTATACATGGACTATAAAAATTACATGTCTGCAACATCACATAGAACAGTGGTTATGTACCTGCTATGTTCCTGCCATGTATTTGTGTTGACTGGGAAGAGATAAATACGTATCGAGTTCTGGACATGAGATTTAAAATTACAAGCCACTAAAAATTTATAAAATTTCGATTGAAGCCGTCATTCTTTTGTATAATTGCAGTATCTGATATGATAAAAAAAGCACATTCACGACTTTTTATTTTGCATGGTCAAATATAAATTTGGTACATCGACACACGTACAAATTACACTTTTTATTATATTATTTGATATTTTTGTTCTAGTACATTAAAAATATTTTGCTTTAATTAATCTGTCCTTGTGTATTTAATACACATAAAAGTCCAAGTTTTTAGTATATAAAAAATTGTCAATAATTCAACTTGCATTAAGAAAATTACCTACTGTTAAAATTATAGTTTATAGATAGATCTATTTCTATCTCCTAAAATGTTTTTAATGAAAAAAATTCTGAATGCTCTAGAAGCCACTAATTTTTCTAGGTTGGCTTATCCAACCTCTGGCTGCAGATTTGTACCTCCAGATACAGAATGAGAACTTTCCATTGTTTACAATATGTTTTCTAACATTAGTAACACTATTAGTAACAGTATCCTTAATATTATAATTCAATATTTTATTACAATATTTTCTGTTCATTTCTGATTAAAACCTATTAAAAAAGCTATTAAAAGTTTAATTTAAAGTTAAACATACTTCCTATATAGTTGTCGTCTCCGCTTTCTCTTCTGCAGAGGGTTGAGGGAAAGCCGGTGAAATAAACTAAGCCCCCATCTAGGAATGTGGAATGTGGAGCTACTACCAATATTGGAGCTTCTTTAGATGATACTTGTTTGCCTTTAACTACTATATGAAAGCCCCCTGCCCGGTATGCACATGAGCCCAAAAAACAGAGGATGGGTTTAACTTTTCTAGCAAAAACAAAAAAAAAAAAACAAGTAAATAAAAATAAAAAAGGCAGAGTCGGGGCAAAAATAAAAAATATAAGCTAAGGTTTTTTGGTTTTTGGATGTAAAAAATAAAGTACGAGAAATTTTCTTGCAAACTGTTTCTTAACTTTAATTTTTTTGCCCTGTGAGCCGAGATTAATTAGTTTTCTACAATTACACAGCTACACAAAAAGAAGAAAAGGTACGGAATTTTTTCAGAAACCATTTTATTCCTATGTATTTTAAGGCGGTGAGTCCGAAAATAGCACTTATCCGATTAGTTTTGAAGATAACCTCAAAAAACTTCATGTCGCTTAAAGAAGTATAACTATCTTTATATAGGTTACAAGTATAGCTTCAGATAATATATAAGTATAGTTTAGCTTCAGATAATAGTTTAAAAACTTTTTGTTTTGGTTACAACTGTGACTATTATTTGTATAAACAATACCCTTTGATGTGTTGACATGCACACACACTTGGGGCAGTTGTGGACGAATGTACCTTTTTTTTAATGCTCTTAATAAATATTTTGGAATATTTTTTTAGGTCTGGTTTTTATTATATATCATAATTAACCCTGTTGAAAATGACGGGTTTGTGTAGCATTTACACCCGCCCAGACCCGTCATTTTCAATAGGGAACCCTTTGTTTCGTATAAAATTTATCTCATTTATTTTTTTTATGGAACTTAAGAAAAATAATGGGTTTTGAAAAAAATTGTCCACATCCGCCCCCCTCTCCCCTATATTAAAGCACAAGTTACATAAGACACTATTTTGGCGCACTGTAAAAAGTCCAAATGACTAGTGCGCCAAATGTATTATGGAAAAGGTTCTTTATACTATTTTATCTATTTGCGCGTTTTATTTTGCTTACAAAGTACTTTAGTTTTGAATAATTTCATATGACTCAGTTGGGTAATTAATGTATTTATATTGGTAACAATGACACTAACAATTTAAAAATTTTCTTTTTTTTAATGTTAGTTAAAAACTTTTCAAGTTTTAAGTGTATTTTTACAGTCATTTTGAATAAAAATGGAGGGGAAATAGATTAAATTTACTCCAGTGTATAAAGTTGTCCCAAATGCTTTCATCCTGCCAGCCGACCACCTTCCCTTCTAGTGTTAGGACTTACCTCTGAGTAACTGGAACTTAACTGACACAAAATCAAACACAGCCCAAAATCGCACAGAAAACAACACAAAACAATACAAAACATACATATTTAATAATATATTATTATTAAGAATTTTAGCTGTTTTTTAAATCATCAGATACTGTTGAATACAGCAGCCGGTATTTTTAGAAATTACTAATAATTTTCATTTATTTTTGTTACTAACTTATGAACAAAAAAAATCCCCAAAACAACCAAACCAAAACTACATAACTACATAATTGTGAAACGCAAATAGATAAAATATGTGGTTAGTTTAAAATAGAAGATTTAAAAGCATATCCAAGCAAACATTAATAAAAAACCTCTAATCCCGCTAGAAACATAAAACAAAAAAACTTGGGCATTGAAGCAAAACAAATCTTTCTATAATGGATTCTATTAAGCTCTGACATTTTCATAAATACTCTTGTAAACATATTTACCAGTTCGCTTGAAGTCAAGCGTTGTATAACGCAAATAAGGGTATAAAAATATTAAAATACATTTTTAAATTAAATTTTAATATATTCTGCAGTAAAAGATAATTAATTTTGCAAAGGAAATTTTCTTTGTCAATTTTCAAATAAAAAAATAGTTTTATTCAAAAAAAAAAAAAAAAAAAATTCAAAATTTTTCAGTTTTTTTTTATTTTTTTTGCGAAAAACGAAAAAAGTCCAAACGAAAAAGTTTAACCAACATAACTTCTTTGTTTTTGGGGGGATTACTTTTAAAAACAATATCTTCCCCTCGAGACCTCATGGAATAATTTTTCCTGAAAATTTCGAGTCGATCGGATAATTATCCGATCGACGATCAAATTATAATTCGTTCTGGAGTTTCTTGTCCACAAAAATCGGACAGACGGACGGACATATAAAAAAAAAAGTTGCCTATTTTTTCATGAAACAAATTTATATCCAAGAATTTTTTGTCTAGGATGATTTTTGAACATTTTTGAAAATTCGAAAGAACCATATAATAGTATTCTAGCTCTGGCGCACACAGGCGGAATTTTCTAAATTCATGGACAAAACCCTCGATAGCGAAATTGCTTCAAATAGTTGCCTCTATCGTTTTTTATCTTCTCTGTGAACTGTACCAATAGATCGGGTTTCAAGAAATTAATTTTGAAACGTTATTTTTCCCTACAAATCAAGTTTTTTTAATATAAATATCAAAGTTGTTGCTTTTTTTAAGCAGTTTTTTAAAATGGATTTAGTTTTAGGTATTTTTGCAGTATAAAAATACTACTGCCAGCAAAATAATACTTTCCCCTGTAGGTCTAGGTTTATTTTTTTGAAAAACGAAAAGAAAAAATAAAAAAAAATGTTTAAAAAAACCTCGATATTCACCATCTGCAAATTTTGATATAGGCGGCAGCCATATTGGATCTGCCATTTTGTAAAAATTAAAATAAGTATTACATTCGTAATCAGCGACCTCAAAAACCCCTGTACAATGGTTTTTAGTAAAAAAGCTGCAAATTTTGATATAGGCGGCAGCCATATTGGATCCGCCATTTTGTAAAAATTAATTTGAATGTTAAATTTGTATTCAGCAGCCCCAAAAACCATTAAATACAAATTTTGGTATAAATCGGAGCTTATTAAAGGTTTTGGCCATGAATTTAGAAAATTCCGCCTGTGTGTGGCACTGTGAATAATATAATAACAGCATGTTTACATAAATAAGCAGGTAGACAATAATATTTGTTTTAAGAATTTAATCTTTTATTATTTTAAATTAAAAAAAAAGCAAAATATTATTTAAATCTTCCTGCTTAATCTTTTGAGGCAAGCCTAGAATGGAATACTGCTCACAAATACCAAAGGAATTGGAGTGTAAAAATGTTTAGAAAATTTAAAAATAATGGCTAGTGATTGGGTAGGATGAAGAGCTGCCTCAAACCAGTCTTGGTACTGATAACTTAATGGTAATGAGTCAATAACTCACTGAGGGCCACTTGCACCAATTTTATTTTGATCAAGGTTTAATTAATCTACGTTTAAAAAATAATCTCTGGTTAAATATGTTTGCATTGCACCAATGAAAGTTAAAGAAAGTTTAGTTAAACCGAGCACACATCTCTAATTTTAGTGTTATTTGAATGTAGCTAACTTCACATTATTTTGACGTTTGACGTTTATATCATTTGGTTTATTATATTTTCAAAAAAAGCTGTTAGTTATTGACAGTAACTTATTGTGTTATGTGTTATTGTGTTCTGTAAGCTAAAAAGTAGCAATGGATATATGGGAGATTTAGCTCAGTGGTCAATGGCATCGATATAGCCTGACACTGATCTAATGATCGTGAGTTCAAACCTCACTGGCGCAGATTGACTTTTTCAGTTAATTAATAATTGAAATTTGGCGAAGGCGTACTCCCTAGATATATTGGTTCGAAAGTCAATTAAAGCCGGTGGTTCCCTCTACTACTAGCCCACACAAGTCCTGGACTTAGGGGATGCTTAATTAAGTAGAATAGTACGAGGTTAAAAACAAACATAAAACAAACATATGCCTAAAGAAAAAGATGAAAACAAAAAAAAACGTTCGCCCAATTATACTATAAATGATAAAGCTTTATTAATTAAAATTGTAGCACAATACAATAGTGTTATCGAAAACAAAAAAACGGACGCAATTGGGATATTCCAGTTGTTCTTCAATACGTACAAGAATATTGGCCACTGTTTCTTTATATAACCTAAATTTTAGAAAAATTGTTAGATCATCCATACTTTCAAAATAGTTTTGTCGCTCATGATAGGTACGGAAACCATCATCCAATATTTCCAATTCCAACAAGTCTTCATCTAATAAATCGGCTTCTGCCATCATTGCAGGTAATTTCGTAAAATCAAAGGAAAACACTCACGGGTACGAAATGACAGATAAAAACCTAAAATTAGGTTATGTTTTGATATAACCCAGGTTTAAGTGACATAAACCATCAAACTCGAACGATTACATTTATTCTGAGATTAAGACAAATAAACTTGGTTTAAAAAATGGTGCAACAGCGAAACGTCAATTAACTCTTAAACCATTAACTTAATTCGAGTTTAAGCTTAAATCATGTTTGGTGCAAGTGGCCCTGAGTCATTTGTGAATTCATTAATAATTTTTGGGTATAAATTTTAAAGCAAGTAAACTAAAGGTAAAGCTATTATAACTTTTCTATTTTACGACTCTTATAAGCTCATAATTACACGCATTTTGCGTGTTCTTATAGGCCCATAAGAGGTCTGTACTTTTTGTTCTTTTGGGTTGGCAACAGACCTGACATATCGCTTGACGTTTTCCGTGCAAATGTGAATGTCGTTGACTTTTCTACAAAATTTTGTGTTTAGGTTATTTCTACCATGTTAAAATTGTGGCTTGGTTAATTGCAGTAAAAAAGAGAAGAGACGACTATAAAATATATCAAAATATCATTTGTTCTTAGAATTTTAAACATGGTGTAAACTGTAATGCCAATCCAAAACAAAAATCCCTAAATCAGTCATCAATTTAAATGTAAGTTTTTTTAAATTTTAGAGCAAAATAGAAAAAATTGTATAAAGCACTCACACACTCACACTTTCATAACACGTTTTTAGGGCACTAGTACTTTAAAAAACTCGCCGCAAGCGGCTCGTTTTCTAAACTTGTACTCGTGCGCTATAAACGTATGTTATGAAACTAGTACTTTAATATACTATTAATTAATTAGTGGTTTAAAACTTGGACTACATATTAGTAATTTGTGCATAGTAATTTATGTACAGTTTTATATGAGCCTATGTGTCTACATTATGTATTTCGAAAAACAAGAATTAAAAAAAAGTTTAAGTCTCCTCTCTTGCCGTGAATAATTTTAATTATTGCCCAATTTTCAAATAAATTCCGTACGATCCTAAACCGATTTTTGACGACTTTTGGGACTTAAAATTTTCAAAAAATTGTGTTTTTTAAAATACCCCATGCATAGCGATCGAACTTTTTAAGCTAACCTACTTCAAGATTTGAAAAAAAAGTATCTAGATATTTTTACAACATAGCACAAAATAATATAATAACTTATGGGCTGGAAACCATAACGTTTAACCCATCAAAAACAAAAACAAACATCTAAAATAAAATGAATTTCTTAAATGGCTTCATAAATATATTTAGTTGAAAAGTCATTTAAGACAAAGTTTGATTTTAATTTTGAGGTTCTTTTTGACAAGATCCACATTACATTTATTTGATTTGATTATGATTTAGACAAAGTTTAAGTTTCATTTTCAGGTTTTTTTTGATAGTTGACATAAATAAAAAACAAAATATCTAAAGAAATTAATATAATATACCGGGTGTGTTTTTTTTTTAACCAGAAACTTTCAAATATCTCAAAAACTATACACTCTAGAAAAAAAAGTGTGGGACAAAACTTGTTTATTTTAATGGGGGAAACAAAATGGCGTATTTATTTTTTACGGATATTTACGTTTTCAAGGTAATTTCAAAGTCAAATTTGTTTTTTTTTTAAACAGAAACATATATTTTTTTACTGCTGTTTAATTCTTCTAAAAAAAAATAAACATTTTTTATAAAAAACTTTTTTTGATAGGACTTTTAGTTGCAGAGATAACACAGCCACACAAAATTTAAAAAGCTAGATCTCCGACGGACTCGACTAATCAATTCCTATGTATTTTAAGCCCCTGAATCCAAATCTGAGATCGGAATTTAGCTCGCATTTTCAACATAACCTTAAAAAACATCCTTTTTTAATAATATGATATGTTTTTGAGGTTATATGTAAAACGGGAGAAAACTATTAAATTCCGACCTCAGATTTCGATTTAGGGGCTCAAAATACATAGGAATTAATTAGTCGAGTCCGTCGGAGATATTTTTTAATTTTGGTGGCTGTGTTATCTCTGCAACTAAAAGTCCGATCAAAAAAAGTTTTTTACGAAAGATTTTTATTTTTTTGAGAAGAATTAAGTAGCAGTAAAAAAAATATGCTTCTAATTAAAAAAAACAAAGTTGACCTTTAAATGACCTTGAAAACGTAAATATCCGTAAAAAATATATACGGCATTTTATTTTCCCCATTAAAATAAACAACTTTTGTCCTACACTTTTTTTTTCTAAAATGTATAGTTTTCGAGATATTTGAAAGTTTCAGGTTAAGAAAACACCCGGTATAAGTCCAAACCGCACTTTTTTCACATTCTACATTTTTGTTTCAAATCTCAAATAAAAATAAAAATATTAGTAAAAAAACATGCTACCTACTCCCAAAAAAGGGTATAAGTGCAGTTTCACCCTTGGCCACTATGGACGGCCCACCCATGTAAACCATGGCCAGACTGTCCACGAAAGAGGAGTGAGGTGCTAGTGCTACCACGGGTGCCGAGGTTCTGGTCGACTGTTTTCCTGTCACCTTCAAACGGAATCCTCCAACCACGAATATACATCGAATCAGTCGTACGGCGATTTTTCGCACTACACTGTCCAAACAAGAGGAAAGAGAGTGTTAGTACAGAGAGAAAACTTTTTTAGTAATTATTACCCAAAGTTAAGCAATTACCAAAAGTTAAAACTACCAAAAGATTATCAGTTATCTAAAATTTAGCATTTACCAAAAGTTTAACAATTACCAAAAGTGTAGCAATTACCAAAACTTTTGTAATCGCTAAAAGTTTAACAAGTTATTAAAAGTTAAGCAATATTAAATTAAAATAGTATGAATTAGCAAAAACTATAACACTTACGAAAATTTTGAGAATTAGCCAGAGTTTAGAAATGAGAAAAAGTTTAGTAATAATCAAAAGTTTGGCAGTTATTTAAATTTAGTAATTACAAAAAGTTTAAACAAGAGAAAAATAAAATAACAATTATTAAAAGTTTAGCAGTTATCAAAAGCTTAGCAATTACTTAAAGTTTAACAATTACCAAAAGTTTTGTAGCTACGAAAAGTTAAGCAATTACCAAAAGTTTATCAGTTATGAAAAGTTTGGAGATTAACCAGAGTTTAGTAGTTAGCGATTACAAAAAGTTATGAATAGTTTGGAAATTAACCAATTAAATAACAATTACTTATGAAAAGTTTAGCAATTACCAAAAGTTTAGCAATTACCAAAAATTTATCATTTACCAAAAATTTATCAGTTACGAAAGTTTAGAAAGTATCAAGTTCATCATTTATAAAAATGTGTTACCAAAAGTTAAGCAATTACCACAAGTTTAGCAATACTAAAAGTTTAACAATTACCAAAAGTTTTGTAGCTACGAAAAGTTAAGCAATTACCAAAAGTTTATCAGTTATGAAAAGGAGATTAACCAGAGTTTAGTAGTTAGCGATTACAAAAAGTTTAACAATTACTAAAAATTTATCAAAAATCAAAAGTTTAGCAGATAATCTGGTTAGGAATAAATTACACAGGCCTACAAAATAAAAAATTTACCCTGATCTTTTGACGAGACAGGTCCATTCTTATGTATTTTTCATCGCTGAATCCAAATCCGAAGTCAGATAATTAGGTCCGGCAGTGATTTTTCGAGAAAAATGCAAAAAACATGATTTTTTATTTTTGTATGGTTTTTTGAAATTAAAAAAAAAACAGAAAATGATTTAACCAATCTGACTTCAAATTTAAATTTAACGAATTAAAATACATCGAAAACCATATTTTTATTATTTTTCACGAAATTTTGACCCTTGCAGTGCTTTGAAAACTGTAGCAGAGCAAGGTCAATTTTGGCGATTTTGAGGTGTTTTTTTGAGGGCCAATTCTGGTGGCGGATTCGGATTCAGCGTGTCAAAATACATAAGAATAGATCTGCCTCATTTGGATCAAAAGATCAGGGTACATTTTTTATTTTGTGGGTCGGTGTTATTTATGTCTTTATAAGTAAAGTCCACTGTTTCCCAATCCTTTAGCAATAAATAAACATCAAATTAAATGTGCGGTGATTTTTTTGCCCTACACTATCCAAAAAAAGGGGGAAGAAAGTATTAGTACAGTATATTTACAAAAGTAGGCATTTATAAATACAAAAGCACAGGAATTGTATAGGAATAGTTTTATCCTATCCGGATGAGATATATTCACGATACAAATTAATATGCTATTAGATAATATCTATCAGGATAATCCTGTAAATTTAATTCTTATATATCTAGGAAAAATAGTTATAGGGGCGAGCCACCTTTGAAAAACACCCGGTAAAAAAAGGAGCAATTGAAGACTACACGACAAAAACGCTGAGGGTCACAATGCGAATCAGGTCGACTTTCGCATAAATAAGCATGGTTTACCGTTCCCATTTATGTAGAAGTCGACCTTATTCGCATTGTGACACTAAGCGTTTTTGTCGTGTAGTATGCAATTGTTCTTAAATGAGTCACGCGGTATATGGAACCGGATAATATGATCACTTAACTAAAGCAGATCCTGCAAAAATAGCATAAAAGTCAAAACTTACTTTCTCCAGCCGTCTAGTGGCTTTTCTCGCAGTTCCTCTTCAGTTATGCCCCAGAGGCCGATACACGCCAACAGCCAACCAGATATCACAAAGAAACATATCACAGACACTCTGATGGGAACCAATATCACTGTTAAGATATATGTCTGAAACAAATAAAAATATATCATGCTACAAAAGACGTTTTCTATAGAGTTAATTACACAAATTTTTCTACAATCATAAAAAACTTTTTGAATTAAAAAAAATTTTGTATTAAAATTAAGACAGTAATCAAAAATAATATTATAATTATATTATTTCAGTATTATAATTATATTATTTCAGTAAAAAATTAATAAAATTTTTATTATATTTTGTTAATTTTATTAACTTAATATTAGAGAAAGAATATCAAATTACAATTTTGTTATAATTTTAAGATATACACGGAAAAAAAAATTATAGCTAGGAGCGCTATAACACACATACCAAGCAAATTATAATCGCTTATTATATAAATACAAGGCTTTCTCTTACAATTATGGCAGTCAGTGTAAAAATTTATATGAAATACTTTAATTGTTTAGTGAATAATGAAATATAACAAATAGTATGGCATTTATAGCTTAAATAGATTTAATTATTGTCCGTGCTAATAATTTTTATAATATAATAAAATTTCTGTAAATTTATAATAGTGCCTGTAATAAATATAATGGTGTCTGTAATATATATAATCGTTTCCAATTTATTTTTAACATTATTAGTTATTGTGTCCCTTATAATCTATAGCTTAAATCACTATAATTTGCCACTGTTACCAAATATCTTATAATGTATAGCGCAGAGCCCACTAATTTCTTTCCGTGTAATTGAATATTAATGGAGAATTTTCTGAATATTCGTATCATTTTCAACAGGAAAATTTGTGACAGTACAATTTCGTCCATTGTATTAGGGGTTGTCCATATATTACGTAATGCGCATAGGGGGGGGGTCAGAGAAATTGTTACAGTTTGTGACAGGGGGGGGGGGTCTAGGTAAACGTTACGTAACGGAATTTAATAAATTTAATGTTTATTTCCTAAGCTTGGCAGATGTATTTTTATTTCAACATAAATTACTATTTAGTGGCCCATAATTCCCTTTTTCACACAAAAATTGACGAAACTATGCATATTTCAATAATATTGTAATCAGTAAAAAAAACTGTTGACATTGATATTAAAAAAAAATCTTACAGTCCTGTTCTTGGATGATCTTGCCGATGAATCATCGGCGATGATACATTTAAGTGTATATGTATTATTATAATAAATATGTATCATTTTTACACCGTCTTGCATTATGCGGAATTCAAGATATGTTAGAAAAAAAAATACAAATTTTTATATTGTTACGCGTTACACAGGGGGGGGGTGTTGGTAAATGTGACAGTTTGTTACACAGGGGGGGTCATTTTTTTGAAAAATTGCTTTACGTAATATATGGACAGCCCCTTATAAGAAGTTGTGACTATGATAACTTGAATGAAAACTCTATGAAATGAGGACCAGAGCTATTCTATGTTCACTTTACCCAAGTTTATCAACTAGGACTGAGTAAAAAAATACTCAAAACCATTTATACAATTATAAAATTATTCATATTAGAAAATATTGTTGTTCCCGAAGTATGTAAATTTCATAGAATTTCTCGTTTTTGCCTGAAAGTGGCCATTTTCAGGTCGAGTGTCTTTCTTTATTAACTCAAACAAATCTACTTCTGATAATGAGTACTTAAGCATGCATTTTGATAGCTAAAGAGACATATCTGCAATGCAGATTTTCATCTTATATGCATATGACCCAGTAGCAACTACATATTTTAATTTATACTAGCCGCGATTACCCGTTCCTTGTTCCAGGAGTGTTCCAGGAGTGTTCTTGAAAAGGGCTAGGGCCCTTTCATTCGCAAAAAATAACTTCGCGGTCGAAACATCGCGACCGAAAACCAAAACTTCGAAAACCAAAACTTCGCAAACTTCGCATGTTACAAAACTTTGCAAAACTAGAGACACACACAACAATATTGCATATTATTGTTTTTTTTTTTAATTATATAGGTACATAATAAATAAAATAACAAACAAATTTTTATTATTTCAACAGAATATTATAAAACTGTCGAAAAAAATCATTAATAGGTTTTATCAAGGGAGGCACTGAAATCGTAAGCGATCTTAAAAGCACAACAGGTATACCATTTTTACGAGAATATAAAAATTTAAAAACAGTTAAACCACTCCCCCGCGTGACCCAGATGGTTGAGTATTTTAATGTCAGATTCAGTTTCAGCAACTTCAAAAACCCCAATATACATACCAATTTTCACAAAAATATAAAAATTTTAAAAGGTCTAATAATAAAACAGATGTCTTAATCCGTTCGGCTAGTTCCTCACTGATAGAACACTAGAGTAAACAATAACCTAATTAGGTTATAGTATACAACAACAAATAGTTGTATATGCGCCCACCACTATATATTGCATAGAATAAAACAACAAAAAAGTAAATGTGTTGGGTATTTAAAAACGAGTGCAGTTGTTTGATTTACAACAACAAACTGTTGAGCGATCATGTTTTTCTTTATCGGGCAGAAAGCGTGGCTTGCAAATTCGCAAGGTCGGGCTGCCGCTCCTTCCTACGTCACGATCAAGGCTTCAAAACACAGGCAATTTCTATGACCTGTCCATCCAGTGGCTAGCAGATGTATTGTACAATATTACAGATGTATTGTACAATATATAAAATTTTAGCCCAAAATGGCTACTTTCAATATTTTGCTAAAACATTTATTAGAATCAGCTGATTGTCGCCATCTTTATTAATCACCCTTCCTCAAAAAACTATTACAGTGACAACAACGTTGTTGTATTCTTAAATAATATGAATCTACAATTTTAATAGTTTATTTTATATAACTTTTTCTATTTTGCGACTCTTATAAGCTCATAATCACACGCATTTTTCTTGTTTTTATAGGCTCATAAGAGGTCTCTCTTTTTTTCTTTTGGGTTGGCAACAGACAAAAGTCTACCTCTTCGGTTTGCCCTGCAATTGTGAAAGCCGGTTTAAAGTTTAATTTTCTACAAAATGTTGTGTTTAAGTTATGTTTTACCGTTTTAAAATTGTGGCTTGGTTACTTGCAGTGGAAAAGAGAGGAAATGACTATAAAATATATCAAAATAATATTCGTTCTTAGAATTTTAAACATGGTGAAAACTGTAATGCCAATTTCAAACAAAAATCCCTAAATTAGTCATCAATTTAAATGTAAGTTTTTTAAAAATTTTAGAGCAAAATAGAAAAAATTGTATAATTGTAGCGCACTAATACTTTAGAAAACTCACCGCAAGCGGCTGGTTTTCTAAACTTGTACTCGTGCGCTAAAAACGTATTTTATGAAACTAGTACTTTAATATACTATTATAATGTTTTAGAATAATCGTAAAAATAGTATTATATACCTCAAAGTTGTTACAACAACGTTTGGTTGTACTATTTTTAGATTTTTCTATCAGTTCGCACTTTCTTTGTCGCTGAAATATTGCATAATGTATTCATTATTCCAGGGCAAGCGCATGCAGTTATTTAATGACATCATCTTAAATATTAATTCAAATCTCATACGTTACTGGTGAAGAAATGGTAAAAGAAATTTGCAATTACGTGGTCATTATGTTACCAACATTTTAAGATTATTGGAGAAAGTTTATTTCTGACACGTTAAATCAAAACAATGGGTACGTGAAAAAACTTATTTTCCTGTACAATTATTATAAGTATCTGTTATAAAATATTTGTTTGCCTATTTAGGAAGCAAGTAGGTATTATTAAAAACTAGAGATAAAATGAAAACGAAAATCGAAATAAAATAATGTTATGTTAAAAAACGAAAAGGGCAGTGTTTCAGATAAAAGAAAAAAAAATTAACAAAAAAATGGAAAATAAGAAGAAAAAGCTATTAATAAACAGTTAAAAGATAACTTATTGCTTACATATCACGAGAAAGAATTATACTTATAGCAGTCATTTGTGTAGTTCATAGATTTACGTAAGATTACGTTCCAATTTTTACCAAAAAATTGGAAAATAAGAAGAAAAAACTATCAATAAACAGTTAAAAGATAACTTATTGCTTACATATCACGAGAAATTATACTTATAGCAGCTATTTAGCGTAGAATTGGACTTTCCACCAGAAGGCTAGAGAAACAATGCAATAAAAATAAAAAATTTCAATTTTTTCTACGACTGCTTTAGAATGTAAGCAAATACACACACTTTTCAAACAAAGAATGAATCCATTCTAGCTCTAGATACGGTATGAATATTCCATATCAAGTGTTAGAATGAGCACATGTAGTGCCATATATTTATTTTACCATGAAATATTGAATAATTTAATGCAATTTAAAGTTTTGCGTTAAAATTACATGAAGTTTATTAGTTTTTCTTAATATTTGACCAGTTTTTTATCAATTTAGTTCAAAAAATTAAAACTGCTCCATCTATTGTTAAATATTTAAACCTGATATCTGTCACAACAATCTGACATAACCTTCAATTTTTGAATTATAATTTGTAAATATGTGCTAAAATTAAATAAAAATCTTTTTTAAGTACTGATTTGATAAAATTATTAAATAATATTAATTGCTTTATTTAAAAACATGTGTTTCGTTGCATTTACAATGTCGAGTCACAAAAAAACATTGTTTTTAACCTTGTCAGCAGTTTAAAGCCATACAGTCCAAGAAAAAGTATAGTCTACAACACGTATGGAATAGTCATTCCGCGCTCGCGGGACCGTCATACTCGCCTGCCGGCTCATATGACAAACTTTCCGCTCGCGCGGAATATTGTCTATTCCATACTAGTTATAGAATATACTATTCTGGCGAATAATAATGTTCAAATGGCATAATAGTTTACCAAGGTAGAGAAGTAGAGGAAAGTCGCCTAATTTCGGATACCATTTACAATGTATTCAATATTTAATACTCGGTATTACTTTTTGATTTTTTTTTATATAACCAGATACAGCTTATTATAGCGAACCATGATTTATTATAAAAGCAATTTTATTACAGTTTATTTTTTCCAAAACACACGGTTAAAAAAAATCAGGGCATTTTTGTGCATTTGAAAAAGGGCTCCTAATTTCGGACATATCCGAAAATTTTTTTTCAAGTGTAGATCTGGATCCCATTGCTTATGTTTCTTGTTATTTCTTCACATTTAAGACCTAAATTGATCATTAAGCGATTTTCTACGAAATACTATAGGAACTATAATTTTAGATTCCCAATTTCGAATATCTTAGTATCTTAGGTAATTTTCGTTTTTTCAAAATTGTTTATCTTAGTTTGTTGTATCATTATAAAAATAATAATTAATGCTTGGTTATCCTGAATAATAATTACCTTGCGGATATCCGAAATTGGGAATCAAATGCACAAAAATGGTCTATCCAAAATTAGGCAACTTTCTGCTTTTTAGATTAGAAATTTGTAGAATGTTGACGTTTTCAAATTGCTTAATTATGAATAGTGGATCAACTTAACTAACATCATAACTTACCCAAGACAGAATCACGAACTTTTATAACGATTATTTATAAAATAAACAAGCATGATAATGCAACTGAGCACAAAACTGCCATTTGCAATATAAACGTTTTGTGCTGCCATTTAAAGGGGAGAAGCTCTACCGTTATCATATTACAGGACGGATTTAGTTTGACTTTTGGCTTCACATAAAAGTAGGTTTCTGTTTACCTTTGCAGACAGTATCTTAAATACACTACTATCCGAAATTTGGAAACCATCCGAAATTAGGCGCATTTCCTCTATGTTTAGGCTATACGAGCGCCATTTTTAATAACAAAACAATGTAAATTTTAAATCATTTAAATCAAATATCACTCTAGTTGTGCGAGGTGGGCAATAAGTTTGAATAAGTTTAAATTAGGTATATCAAAAGCATAAATGAGGAGTTTTCGAACAAAAGGTAACATTTCCACTTTTTGGCTTGTTGCTTTTTTTTTGCAGAATCGTACGTAAATCTATGAACTACACATTCTAGTTGAATTTAAAGTATCAATTAGAAATAATTCCCCGAGAAAAACCGAGTCCAAATGTCAATTTTCGAACAAAAAGTGACATTTTCCTATTTAATACTTGGCTGATAAAGCCATAATCTTCAAAGAAGAAAAAGAATCTTATGTTTCATAATGATAGAGAATGATAAGTGTTTTCGGTTTGAATAACGGAGTAATGATTATAAAAACATTTCCAATATTTACTGACAAAGGGTAACATTTCCAAATTTCAAACTCAGTTATCTCCATTAATATGAAAGTTTCTAAATGGGCAAAACAGTGATTTTTAGGTAACTTTTTTAATGTAAATTTAATACATAATAAATAATTAAAACAATACACAGATATATAATAGAACAATACTCATCAGGGAAACAATAGTTTTTAGGGAGAGAAAAATGGTTTTAAAATAATGTCAATTTCTAAATCTTGTGTGAAAAAAAAAAGTATTTAAGTGCATAATAAAGTTTTTTGTGAACAAAAAGAAAATTAAGGGGTCTACCCTCTTTAGACGGGCAAAGATAAGGCTATTTTCACGAATTTTTTTGACCGGTATACGTCATAAATATGGACATAAAAAGTGTTAGGCCTAAAAAATACACTATTTGATTACACAAGAAAATTTTTTTTATATTTATTTTAATCAGTTTTTATACATAAAAATGAGGAAGAAGACTGGTCCAAAAAAAAAAGATGAGTGTGCGCTGTTGATGAAATATCTGGAATGGATGATCTGAAAAAAAAAAAATAGTTTTAGATTCAGTAAGTAAATGGCTATAGCGCATATCATACGATTTTTTTTTTTTTCAAAAATGACAAAATGGCAGCCATTTTTCGAAAAAGTACGAAAAATCACGTTTTTTCCGTCGTTCTTTGCCAAAAATAAATAGTTAAACTCAAAATTTCAAAAATCGTATGATATGCGCTATAGCCATTTACTTACTGAATCTAAAACTATTTTTTTTTTTTTTTTCAGATCATCCATTCCAGATATTTCATCAACAGCGCACACTCATCTTTTTTTTTGGACCAGTCTTCTCCCTCATTTTTATGTATAAAAACTGATTAAAATAAATATAAAAAAATTTTTCTTGTGTAATCAAATAGTGTATTTTTTAGGCCTAACACTTTTTATGTCCATATTTATGACGTATACCGGTCAAAAAAATTCGTGAAAATAGCCTTATCTTTGCCCGTCTAAAGAGGGTAGACCCCTTAAGGTAGGAATATTAACAATTTAATTAATACATGTAGAAAATGTGCAGATGGTATAATTAATTAAGAAAATAAACAGGCATTTCTAGGTAAATTAAAATTTTAATTTATAAGATTATTTTCAATTAAGAATAATACAATGCCTATTAAAATATTTAATTGTAGGGAAACAGGTAAGGTTAAGTTAACATAGATTATAATACCCTACAGTATTTCACAATCAACAGATTAACTACAAGGCGTTTACCCATATAGCACACAATATCCCACGAATATTTTCTCAATGTCCTTTTAATATCGCATGTCCCGGGAGATTAGTAATATATCCCAAGGATATCCCAAAAAGTATGTCCTGAGGATATACTGCCCGTATATCCCAAGAATATACAGTATGTACTTCGTACATCCCAGGGACGTCCCGAGGGAATGTCCCGGGGATGTTCTTTTGGGATATCCCTGGGATATACGGGCAGTATGTCACTTGGGATGTATGGGTTCAGAAGTCGCTTGACTTCCCGTATAGTAACAAAAGTATATAATGGGAAGTCACATATTCCCGTTTAGTAACAAGAGTATATGCTTGGGATATACACTCGGGACGTCTCTGGGATGTACGAAGGACATACGGTATATCCTTGATTTATTTCAGAAATATTAAATAAAAACTAATTTTTGGATGTACCCTTAGGAGGGTAGTAGCTCCCTTAGGGCTCATTTCCGGACCAGCCTTTATAGAAACTTTTGTTCATATATTTTAAAGTAGAATCACCTCTCAAATTCTTGAACTTATTTCTGAATAACCCTGTATATCTTAAAGTACATTCAAATTAGGTTATTTCTAAATCGCCAATAATAAACGAAGCCAAAAATGTTTAAAACAAAAAACCAACCTATCAATAAATAAAATTTAATCTTATATCAATAATAGTTATTTATGGTACTAGTGGGTAAAGTAAGATATTGCCCATGAGAAAATTAACCTGCGAGGTGTCAGCCAAGCAGGTTAATTTTCGAGAGGGCAATATCGGTTTACCCATGAGTGCCATACAAGGTTTTATCCAATAAATAGCTTAGGAATTCATATTTTTATTAAAAATTTTAATGACATTTACAAGAAAATAATTTGACAAGTGACAGTTGAGTGGGTAAAATAAATAATTATCCACTCAATAAAGTAAAAGCCACGCGGGCGTTATTATTGAGTTTATCTATTTAAAACACCGCTGGTAATTGTCTTATTATCTGTATGTATTGTACCGTAATTAATACGTTCACTGCCAACGGCTAGTTTTGACAGCGGAGCAATGGGTATGGGCAAGGGAAAAATAGAAAGAATTGATTAATGTTGTTAGGGGCGCCAGTTACTTTAGCTTTTACTCCTTTAGGTAAGTAACAACCTAGTGTAAATACTTAAGCTTTTCAGTTTGAGAAAATATAACCCCTAAATAAAATAAGATAATTCATTTGAGAAATTTATTATAAATAAACTTAATGAAAGCACATCAAGTAATGTATTAATATATCTAAAAAATATGTGTAATTATATTAAGATATAATTAAAGAAATCTTAATAAAAATTACTAAATTCAGAAATCATTCGACTTAAATGTATAAAGAAAACATGAAGTTCAGCAAGCACCAAGAAATGTATGTAAACAACAATCATTTCTTGCAGTGTATAAAAGTCATGCTTAAATTAGAAATCATTTAATCAAAAGTATGATATTTAATAATTAATAAATGAGATTAAATGTTTTAAAAAAAATAAGTACCTAAAAATGAACAAAAGCCAGAAGGGCATATAGTATTAATCAATACTATATCAGATCTGATAAAGTTTACAGTTATAAAAATATTGAAATAAAAGAATTTAAAAATATGAAATATTGCTTTCAAAAGTTTTCAGAATGAGTACTTAGCTGGTTTCTGCAAAATCCATGAGGTATGAATTCCATCGTCTCCATCTGTGCAAGTCTCCCCTATGCTGATGAATTCATTTCTCAAATGAAAGAAAAAAAAAATATAGGCTGTCCCATCTACTTTGGAAAAATTATCTTCCAGGATAAAATGTACGATTGAAAATGTTGTCCGGGATTAAATATGCTTTTGAAAATTATGTCCAATATAAAATTGTCTGCTAGACGGTCATATAGAATTTATCTATGCCGAAAAATACAGAACCATGTTCCAACAGAACATCACTCCATGCGGAGAACTTGTATATCAAATATACCAAAATAAACTTCAACTTAAATTAATGTAATTCCATATTAATGGTATAGAAATGGTAATTAATTAATGGTCCAGTGATTGTGCTTAATTAATGGTGCTAAAACAATAATTATATCTCAGAAATATTCTAAGAAACAGAAAAACTTAACTTACATGTCATTCTAAGTCTTCGATGTCCATCGAAACGTTATAAATGCATAATTGTAGAAAATAACAGTTATAATATCTTCCGCATTGTTTAAATATTCATTTTCACTAACTTTAAATAAAAATACATGAAGGATTACTTCGATGATTACAGAAAATAAACACTCGTCAAAATGACACCACCATTGTACAGAGTTCATCAAGAAAGAGCGAAAATCGACCTTATCAACCGGTATGAACCCTTCAGGTAAATAAAATCCTATTTCTGAACTATTAGCGACATCTATGTAAGTCATTATCAACTACAGTTTTACCGTATAAGATTCCTAATAAAGGTAGCTGAAACGACACCAAAAATAATAACTAATTAAAAGAATGTTTCCTAATAAATCCGTATTAGTGATATCTAACCTCAAAATATTACTCTAAGAAACAAATATAAACAATACTTATTGTTTATCAGCAAAACTAATAAAAATACGAACAGAATACTAAGTGTCCTGTGAACTAAGTATAAACAAAATACTGAATCTAAGTGAGCAGTTCCAGCAAACTATTTTCAACAAATTCTGGATTATCCCGAAGAAATAAACATACGAAATTTTCCAGGAGAAACAAGCTACAGATGAAAGCCAGTGAAATCCAACCCTCAATAGACTCTGAAACATATAAAAACCAGGTAAGTCCATAGACAAATGCACTATAGAGAAATAAGTCATATGATTCTTTATTATTAAAAATCATATTCTAATTATGTTTTCTTTATGTTATTTTCAGGTAGAACTATGGAATAGAGACTCATATGGTTAGAATTCAGTTCCTGCTACAAAATAGTCCCAGATACAAAATAGTTCTGTACGTACGTAACTATTTATATACAAAATAAACATAAATTATAACGTAAGTAAACGAATAGTTTAATTAACCCTTGCTATATTACAAAGTGACGATTTATGTCGTTACAGTATTGGATAAATATTATTTATGTTTTAATGTTTTAGATTCACGTTGCGATACTTTCTAATAAAATGAAACTGTTATGCGTAGCTATATTAAATAATGATCACATTTTATTGTTAAGCCTTTCTTTTGATTTAATTATAAACTTTAATGGTTATAATTATTAAACATTAATTATTATTTATTTATAATTTATTGTGTTAAAAAATAAATTAACTTTAGATTGTAAATTATATTTTTTAGTGGAGGATAAATGGAAAATTTCCATAACCAAAAATTGTTTTAAACATCAGAGTATATGGGTAAAATTTTTAAATTCAGCTTTAACCGAAAGTCATAATTATTTCAGAATTTTGATAAATTGAGAATCGTTCAATTTTTCACGATTCCTTTAATTAAAAGTTACACCAAGAAAAGTTATTGTAAATTTACAAACAATATTTCATGACATTTAATGTCAGTCAATTTTCTATATATTTTTTTTTAATCAAAAATTAATGTAAGAAGCAGATTTATTTTTGGAATGATGGTTGGGAAGATATATAAGGAAGATGTGAATCTGTAGAAATGGAGGTGGAGCGGGCGGAAGAAGATGTTTGGAAATTTATGTGAAATACAAAATGTCAAAATTCGAATAATTTATTTTTTTCAAAATTAATGGAGAGTCCCTAGCACAAGCCGAAAACTTATTTGGGGCTCTCCATGCTTATGTATTAGTGCAGAAATAAACTATAATACTATATTATAACAATAGGTTTATTAAAAATTTATAATAAATTACAAACTTTGTAAAGTTTACACATTTTTGTAAATATTTACAATAATGCTTATAAATTTCATAAAAATACATCATAATTGTAGTTTTTGCAATAGTACTATATTGTGTTTTTAATGTTATTATTACAAAAATATTGAAAATATTTACCCTAAATTTAGTGTAAAAATTTAGAAGAAATTTTTAAATAAAATAAATTAAAAACAAGTTTTTTAAGTTAAAACCCTTCTATTAATTAAATGTAATGTATAACTTAAAAATAGAAAACAAGATATTTACATACATTTTCAAAAACTAGATTTTTTAAAGAAGAATTTTTTAAATGAAACCCCTTTTCGGGGTCGGCTGATACATTATTTTAAAGCAAATAAAATTCTCTATTGAACTGTATATTTTAAAAAAATTTAAACAATTTTGTTAAGGTTTTGATTTTTTAATTTTTTGTGCTAAAAAATGAGATTTTTTAAGTTTTTTTTTGTAAATTTTTATTTATGTCAATTAAAATTAGTTTAAACGTATAATTTACGTTTTTTCATCATGAAATTAGTAATTTAAAAAAAATTGATTTTTTAGAGAAATTTTGACAAAAATACACATTTTCAATCCTATTTTAAACCGAAAATAATGTTTAAAAAAATATATAGTTAAAAAGAGAATTTTATAAGCTTTAAAATGATGTATCACACGAACTGTCCCTCTATGCCCACATTTCAAGAGCTGAAAGTATCAAATATATGCTAAAACATAGTTTAAGTAGTCTTATTTAAGAAGGTTTTCTTAAAACTTGATTATCTCTTTTAATTTACGAGAAAATGGCTGGGTAAATAGAATTGGGACACCCGGTATATTCAGGAAAATACAGAACGACTAGTAAAAAAAGTTGTAGAATGTTTAGAGCACCTCACTTGGGAAAAATGATGATCCAGCCCGGCACTATTTGGCTTTTAAGTTTATATTTTTTCATTTATCAATTTTAATTTTTAAGTATGCAAAAATACTAATAATGGACATTTTTAGAATGGAGAAGTAAATTAGCATAATACACTTCTATTACCACAACTTTTTTTTAGTAGTCTTGGATTTTCCCCCCAGCCTAATGGGTAAGCCAAATTCCATGTGTTTTGTTGTAAATTTAACAATAACTGCTTCTAGTGTACATTGCTTTAGCATCAGGTGCCATAGATTTTAATTTAAATGTCAATTAATAATTTAAAAAGTTAATTTTCTTCATGCGATTAAAATACTAATGAATAATTACTTTTAATTAGTTACTTTTTATAAATATTTAATATAATTTAATATAAATATTTAAATAGGAATTTTATTAAATATATCCTAAAGCATATCGAATTTAATTTTATTAAGGTTTTTCATCTCAAAATATAATTGGATTTTCACGATTTAAAAAAAAACATTTATTTATTTATTTATTTATTTATTTATTTATTGTTACATCCAACAGTAAAAACCAATTAAAGGATGAGTCAAACAACAAGATACAGAATTATAAAAAAAAATAATAACAATCAAACTAGTAGAGTACAGAATATTAGTCCAAATTTAATTGGCGAAAGACAAATTTAATGCGGCTGTTACTGCAGGAGAATATATCAACATCAGTTTGAATCTTATGATAGTTTTTGCACTTAGTGTAAATCGGTGAAAATACATACAGATAATAAGACAATACCAGCTTTATTTTAAATAGATAAACTCAATAATAACCCCCGCGTGGCTTTTACTTTATTGAGTGGATAATTATTTATTTTACCCACTCAACTGTCACTTGTCAAGTTATTTTCTTGTAAATGTAATTAAAATTTTTGATAAAAATATAAATTCCTAAGCTATTTATTGGATAAAACCTTGTATGGCACTCATGGGTAAACCGATATTGCCCTCTCGAAAATTAACCTGCTTGGCTGACGCCTCGCAGGTTAATTTTCTCATGGGCAATATCTTACTTTACCCACTAGTACCATAAATAACTATTATCCAACACCTTCACAGAAACACTTATTTTGAGCACTATTTTAAATGTCCAAAGTGAGTTTTTTTCCACTAGTGACTAAAAAATTTTTCACCCACTCTTTTACGTACAGCTTTTGATCTCACCCAAAATTAGTTACATACCCTATTAATTAAGTATTATAACTATTCTATAAATAAAAGCACGTTAACTAAATCATAAAAATTAAAGAAAACCCCAAATTATTCTTTAGTTTTTGAATAAAATACTGTTTTTATTAAAAATTCTGTCATCACCGCGTTCATTTTGACATTTGTAAGACATGTAAAACTAGCAATTGTTTATTTTTAATAGGCATACTTAGGCCATGACTACCTATTATTTTAGTATTAAGAAAACTTAATCTTAATATTTTTGACATAATTTTTCGCAAAATTATAGATTTTTATTTAAAAATAAAAGGTGTTGGATAAAATTATATTCTCAACTCGTGAATTAAGTGATTTTATCCACTTAATACACTAGTTAAGAAAATAACTATTGTGCATTTATTTAAAATTACACTGTAAAAAATGGGGGTAAAATTTGAGAGAAATGTTAGGATTAAATTATAAAATTTGGATTATCTAAACTGATTTTTTTTCTGGTTTATACCTCACTGAATATTGTTTACCCTTTAAATTTACGATGAAAAAATAATATCCCAAAAAATACATAAAAAAATTTGGGGCAAAAATGTGTTAAGCCTCACATATTTTGTCCGTCTAGGCACGCCTCTGGATAAATTAAAAAAAAATCAGTCAACATAAACTTATTGCCCTTATTAATACTAGCATACATGCAAAAGTCCGTCGGTCTAACTTAAAGGGCACAAAAGTTATTAATTACAAAGAATATTTTTATTGCAATTTTAAAGAGCCGTAGCTCCCTTATGACTCATTTCTGGACCAACCTTTATAGGAACTTTTTTTCATATTTTTTAACGTAGAATCTCTTAAACCTCTTAAATTTCTCGAACTTAATTCTGAATAACCCTGTATATTGAAGATATTATTATGAACATTCAACTTTCCCTTCTATTTCTTAAAGTTTTTGAAAAGTTACGTCCCTATAACTTTTTAATTTGTGGAGGGATGTTTTTTTTAAAAGCAATAGCGTTCTTTTTCTCTTATAACTTTTTTTTCAAGGGAGGCATTGAAATTGTAAATTTTACATATCATTTTGACAAGAGATTTTAAAAGTTGGGTTAAGCTTTTGACAAAAACCGTCTAGGGTAAAATACAGTAGGTACTGGATTTTTTGTTAGTTTTTTGTATTGTACTATTTAAATTATTCTTATAATGCTTTATAATAAGAAAAGTTTTGTAAATTAGGTTGTTTTATTTTGCCGATAAATTTTATTCTATTAATTTTAATTAAAAAAAAAATCAAAGCGGATACCGTGTTTTTGCTTTGTTATGTTTTAAATTTGACAAATAAATAACCTTACTTTAAAAATTAATTCTTACATGTCAAACTAAATCAAACTATGTACGATTTCAATGCCCACCTTGATAAAACCTATTAATGCTTTTTAAAAAAAATCGGAGTGACGGATAAACAGACAGATTTTTTTTAATGTTTAGAATTCGATAACAAGTATATGTAAAAGGAATGTTTTTGTCAAGGCGGTTATTTGACAACTTTGGCATTTTGAAAACTATCGTATAATACTCATCTAGTTCTGAGACTGCGGAGAGTATAAAAATAGAAACATATTTGACTCATTTTTTGTTAATAAAACGGTACCTGTTAAACTACCAATGAATCGATAAACGAAGTTCATTGTCTAGAATGTATTTCTGTTGAAAGTGTGACACACTGAACTGACACAAATCCAAACGTGCTCGCTGCGATGGTATTGCCTTGGCCAACGCTGATTCAAGTGGATATGTAAACAAACTAGCTACCCATTATTTGGATCTTTTCTTTTTCACTTTCAAAGCTTAAAATTTTTAAACTTTTACCAAACTCCAAGCAAGCGAGAATCCAGCGATCCAAAACGGGAATTTTTGTTCCTCGAGATCAGATTTTTGCTCCTTACCCTATTTTTTTGACAATCATCCCCCCAAAACCAAGTCATAAATCCAGCCTTAACTTCAAACATTTGGAACCTTTGATCTATCAGAAGCGTGCCTAGGGAACGTTGAAGTATTACGTAACGAAAATTGTACCAAAATTCATACACTTCATACCCCGGTTCTCGCGTTATTATAGATTATAGAGATTTCATATTTTGGCTACCCCCCCCCCCCTAATAGGGGGTGGGTTAGGGGGGGTAGCCAAAATATGAAATCTCTGCAGCCTTGAATAACGCGAGAACCGAGGTATGAAGTGTATTAATTTTGGTACATTTTGCGTTACGTAATACTTGAAAGTTTCCTTAGAAGGACAAAATGTGCGCAGCTTGACATATTTTTGCCTCACACTTTTTTATGTGTATTTTGTTTCGATGTTTTATAAAAAATATAGATTCCTTGACTAAAAATACATAAAAAATGTCATATGGTGTAACACTGTAGGAGCAACCTTTCTCAAAAAAAAAACACAATTAAAAGGAAGTAAAAATCTGGCTCCCAAAAATGTTAGTTTTTAAAAGGCTGTTACTCCTAATATTAAATTTAGGTATTTTCGGTGAAGAATTTTGTTTAGTTTTAAATGAAGGATCGCCCTGTAGCATTAAAATTTTATTGGTGCCTGTTTTGTTCCTCATTCGACATGTCTGTCTTTGAAGGGCCATAGCTCCCTTAGAACTTATTTTCGGACATAGGTTCCTAATTTGTTTTTAATGTTTTGTGATGTAGAATCATCCCATTTAATATATGCCATAAAAATACAAACACCTTGTATAATATTCTATAACACCAAACTCCAACCAAGCGCGGATCCAGGGATCTTAAAACGGATTTTTTTTTGGGATCATATTTTTGATCCTTAACCCTATTTTTTGACAATTATCTCCCCAAAACCAACTTATGAATCAGGCCTTTACACCAAACATTTAAAACCTGTGGTATCTCTTTTCTCGATTTAGGGTATTTTTGATCCGAAAATACCAAAAAAAAAAATATTTTTGGAAGTTATAATTAAATATTTCTCGAAAACCGGCCAGCGGATTTGGATTTAGCAAAATCCTTTAAATCTAGTACATTCTCTGCATCTAAGAGAATTTTCAGAATCTTGTTTAAAAGAATTTATTTCAACAATAGTTTATACTATACCAGGGTATTTACTCTGGGGGGTTTGATAGACAGACTTTCTATTTAAATAACTATGTTTTTTGTGGTTAGTATCGCAAAAATTTGCATTTACTATACTAAGGGAATTGTAAGTACAAAAAATACTACTCTTACTCTAAGAGTTGTTAAAATTTTAACAAGCTATTTTCTCTCGGCTGAATATACAGCCTGTTCCAAAACTCGCGTAAAGAAATTTGAGGGTATATTCAAAACCCTCTGGAAAATATGAACAAAAAATTTTAAAATCCATCTTCAATACTAATTGAAAAGGAAGCTATTTAATCTGACCAATCCTGTTGCTGATGTTAAATTACCTACAAATTAGTTTTTCCCTACTTATTAGTAACTATGGTTGCATTTTAATTGTTGACGCGTGCATTGTTTGAGAATTTCAACTTTAGAATCTTTTTAGGTTATTATATTTTGACAAAACCGACAGAGGATACCAAATATTCTATTTTTATAGGGTCACTCCGTCCCGCGGTGGTTTTTTGGCATTAATAAATATTTATGTCACATTAATCACCATGTCAACCTACAGGATATGTACCTGCAATAATTAAATTTGCTTCCATAGCTACAAATTCAACTTTTAAAGGTAATTTAACATCAGCAACAGTATTGGTCCACTTAAAGCGTTCTTATTTTTGAATTGAAAGAAGATGGATTTTTTTTATTTTCCAGAGCGTTTTTAATATACCCTCAAATTTCTGTACGCGAGTTCTGGAACAGGCCTCATATTTAAGTACACTCTAATTAAGTCAATAGCGGCCGCTTGCTGCTGTCGTCTACACCACTGCGGTTGTCAAAAAATCACTACTTGATATAGTGATCCTAATTTTCCAAAAAAAGTTCAGTGGAAGAGGGACCCTAAAAACTTATTTTCAACTTAAAAAAATGCCTTTGACATAGAACATATTTGTTCTTTTTTTTTCAGAATATTATTTATTCAAAATTTATTTTCATAAATTCCCATTTAATAAAAAAATTGGCTTTTTCTTTGTGAAGGGGAAATTTTTTAAAAAGAATTTTTTGCATAATTGCATTTTTCTGTCATAGACGAATATAATTATGCAAAAAAGTTATTTTCGAAAATTTTTGAGATCGTCCCCTTTGTAATAAAAGGAATTATCAAAGGTACTTTTTAATAGTATATTAAAGTACTAGTTTCATAACATTTTTAGCGCACGAGTACATGTTTAGAAAACGAGCAGTTTACGCCATTTTTTAAATTCTAAGAACAAATGAAATTTTGATATATTTTATAGTCATGTATTCTCTTTTCCACTGCAAGTAACCAAGCCACAATTTTAACATGGTAAAAATAACCTAAAAACAAAATTTTGTAGAAAATTAAACTTTAAAGCGACGTTAACATTTGCAAGGAAAACGTCAAGCGATAGGCTTTTGTCTGTTGCCAACCCAAAAGAAAAAAAAGTACAGACCTTTTCTGGGCCTATAAGAATAAGCAAAATGCGTGTGATTATGAGCTTATAAGAGTCGCCTCAGTGGAGTAGGACACATCATGTTCGCTTTGTAACACGGAGGTCGCGGGTTCGAATCCCGCCTGGGCCATGGATGTGTAGTGGTGTCTTTAAAATTGATATTATTTACTGCTTTAAAAACTACATATAAATAGGCTATAACCGATACGGTTGAATGCCGGGGTGTATCTACCGAAGGGTAGGTTGTACCTTAAAAAAAAAAAGAGTCGCAAAATGAAAAAAACCTTTTTTTAGCCCTTGTCCCCAGAATTATTGTGTTCATGAAAATAGGTTGATCTGAATGATTTTAAGACACATGTAAACTTCAACCGGGGAAAAATAACACCGTGAAAATGTTTACCAGTTCTGTAACTATATATTCAGAAGAGTAATTAAACTATTCATTGTTTTTTTTTTATTTTATGAGGGATAGTAAATAGTATTACTATTTATTGCATTATTTGGTTCCATTTTCCTTTCATGTATTTCCTTATTGAAGGTACTACGTCAATAGAAAGTGCATCACTTTATTTTGTGAAGTGCACTTAGTTATGCATACTCAGTACCGTTTTTCTGATGCACTTTGAATAATATTTTGTTTACTTAGCATAAATTAGTAGTTTAAAATTACTTTCTTTTTCGCTAACTTTTCATTTATTTAAATATAAAAACATATACAAAACTACGTACTTAAAACTAGAGACAGATCCAGGGGGACAATGGGTGCAATTTCCCTCCCCCTCCCCCTGAGTTAAGCGAAACCGAAGTACTTACTAATTTTTTCTTTGCTTAAAACAAATTTTTTGGAAAATAGGTAAAATCGAACAGAAATTCACCCACCACAAGCAAAATCGTGGATCCGACCCTGCCTAAAACAGAAATGTACTTACTAATTTTTTCTTTGCTTAAAACAAATTTTTTGGAAAATAGGTAAAATCGAACAGAAATTCACCCACCACAAGCAAAATCGTGGATCCGACCCTGCCTAAAACAGAAATGTTGGTTGATTTCTCCGTTTTTTTTTTTATAATTTAGCGAGAAATTTAAAAATGACTAAAGTCTGATTCAGGCATAATTATCACTAAATAAACTAAGCCCTTCCTTTTTATTGGGCAAAAAGAAAGATGGTTTCTCACCTAGCCAATAAAAAGGACAGAATGGCTTAATTTGGTTAGTGATAATTATGCATAAATAAAAATAAGTAAAAATCAAATAACATATTTGTAAACAATTTAGTTTATCAAAATCAACACTTTAGTTTTTAATTTATAATAGAAATACCTTCAAAATTATATTTTTGGTGAATGCGCAGTTTTTTTCCCCCCCATTAAAATGAAATAAATCCGCGCCTGGTAACACGTGTTATTCTAATAGGATGGAATTTAACTAGCCCTAATTCAATATGAAAATAATGTTAGCTCTTAATCTTAATAGGAAACATAAAAACACATATCGTCCACTAAAGGCTCTAGTTGTCTAACTCCAAATTTTTCAAAAATGAGATTTTTATCAAATTTGCTTCATTATCTGATTACCAACATACTTAAAAAAAAAAGTTGCATTAAACCAATATCAGCCTCAACAAAATGCAAAAATGTAAATATTTTAAGTCGCTAAGTGTCTAACTCCATCATATGATTGTGAGAAAACAATTAAATGAGAACTGTCACTAATGTCAAACTATTTCTCGGCAACAGGGGATCCCATTTCAAATATTTGTTAATTTACTGTTTGATGATAATTATAATTATTGCCATTAATAATGTATATATATTATGCCTACCTAGTAGTAATATTATATATTAAATATAAAAATATAAATTTTTTGTAATAATATTACGCGATATAATACGATAGGTATCCTCTTTTATCTTCCCTTGGAGTTAGACCATTAGTGAATTTAGATTTTGTGGTTAAAATTTAATTTTCAAATAATTTATATAAAATAGATAACAATGAAAAGTTTTAAATACATTAACACATTTCAAACATTTTTACCTGTGAACAAGCTAGTTTTAAAGTTCTAAATTGCTATAGTTAAGTTTTAAATCGTTTTTTACGTCTCCTGAAAAATATGACGTTTTGGAGTTAGACCGTTAGAGCCTTTAGATGACGATATGTGGCGTTGGACATTTCATTTTAATAGAGCGTGGCGGCCAAAGTGTTAAAAGCTAATTTTAAATTATTTTAAATTTTTTAAATATCTCAACAAGTAACAATGGCAGACTTGATTAAAAAATGAGTTTTGTCAATTTTGATTTTACCTATCTTAAAAAAAATTTTCTACAACATTGCTTAAAAAAAATAAACTCTTTTGATATTCGTTACGAAAAATTAAAAAATGTTTAAAAAACATACAGTGAAACAGAGCCGGCCTTTCTATGAATCAAGTGAACCCGCTGCTTCAGGACGCAAGCTTAGAGGGGCGCCGTCGAGAGGCGTTCTTTTATTTTTTTTTTGTTGGCCATGATGGGTGGGTAAAGTACATTTGTGGAGGTGAGGACCTTTTTTTTAGTCATCAAAAAAAAATTCAAATGTTTTTTTTTTAAATTTGGGATTTTTGACAGTACACTGTGTTGAATTAATAAAACAACTTGAATTCGTAAACAATGTATAATATTAAAATCTTCGCCTAGCGCTTTCGTTTTACAACATCATCGGGGCGTCAGGGCATCCTACATCAAAACAAACGATAAACATTTATGTATAAAACTAAAATTACATTAAATATAGACTAAAAACTAACAAATAAATGTTCGAAATGGCATGACATTTATTTGTTAGTTTTTAGTCTATATTTAATGTAATTTTAGTTTTATACATAAATGTTTATCGTTTGTTTTGATGTAGGATGCCCTGAAGAGGCCTTGCCCCGATGATGTTGTAAAACGAAAGCGCTAGGCGAAGATTTTAATATTATACATTGTTTACGAATTCAAGTTGTTTTATTGTTTTTTTTTTAATTCTTCGGTGCCAGGGGCGCAAAGCCAGGCGCTTGCTTCAAGGCGTTAAAATGCAAAGGCCGGCCATGCACTGAAAAAAATATAAAAACAAATGAAAATCAAATTTTCTTAAAAATCGCCCCGAGGATTTTTGAGCGCTAAAATTTGTCTGTGTACCTTTTCGGCTTTACTGGCAGAGTTCGTCAAACAGTTGTTTTTGAATTTCATTCAAAAACAATGGTCAAACCCAACAGTAAACTAGATGAAACGTTGCAAGCACCCTGTCAAAACATCGGCACTAGAGCCATCTAGTTTGCAAATTTCAAACTAGGTGTTTTGTTTGATTTTAAATTCTGTATCTTTAAAACATTATATTCTAACAAAAAACTGTATATAACATTTTTTATAGGGCTTAAAAAAAGCTTTTATTTAAAATATAATTTTTTTAAATCGGGTTATAAATATGTGAGATATGCTAAAAAAACCTTTTACTGCTTTAAACACCAATATCTCTAAAATAATGCGTTTTAGGAAAACGTTGTTCATTACATTTTTTGACCAATTTAAAATTATCTTTTATATAAGTGCTAAATTAACCAAATACAATAATAATTGCCTTAATTATAAACAAAAAACGCTAAAAATAGGAGTTTTACCCTTTTTTACCCCCTTACCCCAATCGTTTACCCCCAAAATCTAATCACCTCTTTGGAATACGATAAGAAATAATATAAAAAACCGCAAGTCGATATCTCATGTAGAAATGGAGTTAGGGAGTTCACACCCAGACAAACAGACAGAGAGACAGACAGACAGACGGACGCAATTTTTTTTTTTACTAATTTTGACTCAGAATGGTCTAAAACGTCGAGAAATGGGAAAAAAACGTGGTCAAAGATTTTGATTTTTCGGCGAAGATTTCAATACATCGGCACTCTTAGTAGCACTAAGTGCCGATGTAATTAAATATGGATCTAAAATAGATCATCTATTCCCCCAGTTTACTTGTGTAATGAAATGATTTAAAACAATTCGTCATCCTATTATATGAAGCCAGGTAAGTGTTAACCTTGAATCTAATCTAAGTATTTTTTTACACTGCAGGTTCTTATTAATTCAATTAAACAATTGTATGCAATTACACAAAACATGTGTATTATTTATATCCATACCTTAGTTCTAAACTGTTGTATCTCAAAACTACCGTGCGATTATAAAGTGCCGAACACTTTTTAATGCAAAACTGGCATTAGCGATGAGTAAAATGCAAGAAAGCTGTGTGCGTTTTACTGACCACCGAGCTGTTGTACGTAGCAATCACATGGGCTTGTCGCGCACAACTCTAACAGAGGCGTGGCTTCAAACGAAGAGTATTATCTTTTCAAACTGTTCGGCACTTTATAATCGCACTATATATAGGTTAGTTCAACAAGTGACCATGTATTTCCTACGCTTCGATTAGGGGACTTTTTATTTAGTCATCAAAATTTTCTGTCATCAAAAGCTTTTTTTCAGAGTTAGGAAATTACTCAATCTTTAGTTGCAAAAAAATTGCTTCGGACCACCCCTAGTGGTATCGAAAATAACAATAGTAAAACTATCGACATATTCTTTTTCTAGGACCTAGTTACTAGATAGTATTTATGGATTTTGCATGACTATAAACAGTTGATTAAAAAAAATAACAATTTTTATTTTTTTCAAATGAAGTGGAGCGGATTTTTTTAAGTTGAAATTTGGCACAAAATTTTATTTTTGCATTTTTCAGGACATCTAAAAGACTTGTTTTATATTTCATGACATCTAAAAGACTTGATTTTTTAATACCCTACTGCGCACGTAGGTAAGGCGTATTTCAATTTGCGTAATATTTTTATTGTTCTGTTGTCAAATCTATTAAAAATAATGAAACAAATGCTAATTTCCTTTCAGATTGTCCCTTATTACAATATTAGTTTTTAAACAAAAAATACACATACACAGGGTGATTCAGAAATAAAATAAAATTTAAGGGTCGATTCTAGGTCCAACTAGATGAAACGTTGCAAGCACCCTGTCAAAACATCGGCACTATTGACACTAGAGCAATCTAGTTTGCAAATTTCAAACTAGGTGTTTTGTTTGATTTTAAATTCTGTATCTTTAAAATACTATATTCTAGCAAAAAACTGTATATAACATTTTTTATAGGGCTTAAATAGAGCTTTTATTTAAAATATAATTTTTTGAAATCGGGTTATAAATATGTGAGATATGCTAAAAAAACCTTTTACTGCTTTAAACGCCAATATCTCGAAAACAATGCGTTTTAGAAAAACGTTGTTTATAACATTTTTTGACCAATTTGACGGACGGACGGACGGACGGACGGACGGACGGACGGACGGACGGACGGACGGACGGACGGACGGACGGACGGACGGACGGACGGACGGACGGACGGACGGACGGACGGACGGACGGACGGACGGACGGACGGACGGACGGACGGACGGACGGACGGACGGACGGACGGACGGACGGACGGACGGACGGACGGACGGACGGACGGACAGACAGACAGACAGACAGACAGACAGACAGACAGACAGACAGACAGACAGACAGACAGACAGACAGACAGACAGACAGACAGACAGACAGACAGACAGACAGACAGACAGACAGACAGACAGACAGACAGACAGACAGACAGACAGACAGACAGACAGACAGACAGACAGACAGACAGACAGACAGACAGACAGACAGACAGACAGACAGACAGACAGACAGACAGACAGACAGACAGACAGACAGACAGACAGACAGACAGACAGACAGACAGACAGACAGACAGACAGACAGACAGACAGACAGACAGACAGACAGACAGACAGACAGACAGACAGACAGACAGACAGACAGACAGACAGACAGACAGACAGACAGACAGACAGACAGACAGACAGACAGACAGACAGACAGACAGACAGACAGACAGACAGACAGACAAGCAGACAGACAGACAGAGAGACAGACAGACAGACAGACAGACAGACAGACAGACAGACAGACAGACAGACAGACAGACAGACAGAGAGACAGACAGATGGACGCAAATTTTTTTTTTACTGATTTCGACTCAGATTGGTCCAAAACAACGAGAAATGTGAAAAAAACGTGGTCAAAGATTTTGACTTTTCGGCGAAGATTTCAATACATCGGCACTCTTAGTAGCACTAAGTGCCGATGTAAAAATTTGAAAAAAAGTTCTTATAATGGTTGGTCCGGAAATGAGCCCTAAAGAAGCTACGACCCCCCTAAGGGTAGATCTGAAAAGTAGTTTTTATTTAATATCTCTGGAACCCTATAAACCATAATTACGAGTTTTTGCACATTGATAAAGGTTATCATTTTATGTAATTTTTATTTAGTAATTTTAAACATGGACTTTTTTTGCTTAATGCATATTAATATTTAATTTAAAATACATAAAAATGGTACTCTTTGTGTAACATCGTAGGGCCAACCGTTTTCTAGAAAATTGCAATTATTACTTAAAATTTCCTCTTTAATTGCAATTTTCTCGAAAACGGTTGGTCCTATGGTTACATAAAGACTACCTTTTATGTATTTTTAATGAAAGATTAATATTTTATTGAGAAAATGTCAAAAAATCTACAGATAAAAAAGTTGGGGGTAAAAAGGTGACATGGCCTCCCCATTTTGCACGTCCCTGTTTAAAATTACAAGATAAAAATTTCATAAAATGATAACTTTTATCAATGTTAAGGCATGTGCAAAAACTCGTTACTGTGGTTAATAGGGTTCCAGAGGGTCGTAACATATGGCTCATTTCCGGAACTTTTTTTCATATTTTTGGACCCAGAATCACCCCTTATTTCTGAATCACCCTGTAAGTATACCTAAGAATAAAATTTACACAATTTAATTATATATTGTACTGAAAATTTTTAATTAAAGTAATTAAAAGAAAAATTAAAGAAAATAAAATCTGGATAGTATTGGCGTATTTGTCTGGAAATAGTCGGTTTTGTTGAATCTATACTTCTCCGCTAGCATATTTAAAGCAAAAAAAAATAGGTTTGGTCGAGGATTTGTTTGAGTTTTTTTACATAATTTTTCTTAAAATATATGCTTCAGCAAAAATATTATTTTTTTTTTATAAAAAAAACAAACAAAAATAATTTTTTTGATTTTTCCAAAGAAAAGCCCACTTTAAACTAATTTAATGCATAAGTTTATTTAAACCGGGGCATTTAAAATGCTCATCAGCACAACCTAACGAAGAAATGCATCCAAATTAGTTTTGTAAAAAAAAAACAAATTTACTTGGTTTTCAAAGATACAATAAAAGCAACAAGCTTTTTTAGATTTTTTGTAAACAATACTTTTTTAATCCAAAATTTATGCGTAAGTTATATTACGTACATGTATATGTATATTTGTCAAAGCCGGTGCATGCAAAATGCGCGCTGGCACTATAGTGATAAATAGAGGAAATAATTTTTTTAAATCAAATTTACTTATCGGTGTCAAGTTAATATTAAAAAATAAATTTAAACTGGTATTTTTAATATAATATGTACATAATATAATAATATTTTAGTACGTTTTTTAAATAATTACAAAAAGAGTAATTATACATATACATATGTACTTAATTTTAACTATTTAGACTATTATATACTAAAATAGTCCATAATACTAGGTACAAAATATGATAAAATTGTAACATAACTAAATATAAAGGAAATACAACAAGAAAAAATAAATCAATCTAAAAATAGGCTTTGTTTTGATGAATAAATCAAACCTTTTCACTCACTTTGATTTTCTCATACGTCCCTTCTAACTCCAGATGATGAACAAACGGATTCAGCAGCTCAGTTGTCCCGCAATCCTCTGTTATAGCGGCACCAAATTTCGCATTCATTTTCGGCGTTTTTATTCAAAAATCTGTCAAAATTATAAGTCGCACATTATTTTCACTTGTTTAAACTTGACGCGCGCGAACCAAAATACGAAGTGTCATCCATGGAAGGGATTTATAGCGCCAATCCAAATGTGAAACTCTTTCCACGATACGTGTACGAATTTTGCCGACAGTTTGAAATCGTTATTTTCACTTATGCGCGATTATCAGAGTCGGAGAAAGTACCGAGACTGATGGCTAGAGACAGCATTTGATCATGATTTTGCGCGTATGCATATTATGCACTTGTCGGATTTATATACCGGGGACTTGCAAAAATTAAAATTTAAAAAAATATATTTATCTTCAAGCGTACTAAAATGTTCATATTTTATAACTGAACACACTAGTTAGAAGTGTTCTATTTTTTTACACTAAAAAAATGTAGTAAGCCGTAAAAAAAAGTTAGTTAGCAAAACCACCACTGGCGGCAGCACTCTTTGATGACAGCCATACTTCAAACTTGTTTGTTTATTATGTAAACAGGTGGTTAACTCACGATTCACTCACCGCAGTAATGAGGAGAATCCAGCGCATGCGCACTGATTCTGTTTTGACGTATGCCTAAAATTATTTTAAGGTTATGAAACATTCTTTTGCAGAATTTTACAAAAATATCTACTTTTTTATGCATATTGTTACACCAGGCAAGCATTTATTTTTTAATTAGCTAAAGCTAAATTATTTAGCCTAGATATAATCCTATTTGATTCTTAAAATATATCGCCTTCTAAATTCTGAAATATCATATCTAAAAAATGCCTCCCATTAAAAAAAAAAACATCAAACCAGCAAACTACCAAACCAAACCATTATTAACGTTAACCAACGCCTCCCATTAAAAAAAAAAACACCAAACCAAACCATTGTTAACGTAAACCAACGCCTCCCATTAAAAAAAAAAACACCAAACCAGCAAACTACCAAACCAAACCATTATTAACGTAAACCAATGCCCCCATTAAAATAATCAAACAGAAATTCTTGAGTATTTTAACAATATTTTGCTATATATTCTAACAAAAAAACTAGTGTACTGGTAGTAGTAGTTTGGTAGTTTGCTGGTTTGGTGTTTTTTTTTTAATGGAAGGCGCTGGTTTACGTTAATAATGGTTTGGTAGTTTGCTGGTTTGGTGTTTTTTTTTAATGGGAGGCGTTGGTTCACGTTAACAATGGTTTGGTTTGGTGTTTTTTTTTAATGGGAGGCGTTGGTTAAGGTTAATAATGGTTTGGTTTGGTAGTTTGCTGGTTTGATGTTTTTTTTTAATGGGAGGCATTTTTCAGATACGATATTTCAGAATTTAGAAGGCGATATATTTTTCAGATACAGATATATTTTAGGAATCAAATAGAATATTTAGGCTAAATAATTTAGCTTTAGCTAATTAAAAAAATAAATGCTCGCCTCGTGTAACAATATGCATAAGAAAAAAGTAGATATTTTTGTAAAATTCTGCAAAAGAATGTTACGTAAGCTTAAAATAATTTTTGGCATACGTTAAAACAAAAATAAGAAAATCAGTGCGCATGCGCTGGATTCTCCTCATTACTGCAGTGAGTGAATCGTGTTGACTCGAGATTCTGTGCAAAAACCTTGTGTGAAATTGATTAAAAATGATTGAAGAAGAATATATGGTTTATACACCTACAAATCTCTCCGAAATTTCAAATGCTACATTAGAAAAGTTACCCCTTTGGTGGTAGAGTTAGATTTTTTTATAATAAGATTCACTTTCAGCAACCTCAAAAACCCCAATATACCAGTTTTCACGATAACTACCCCGCACCCCTCAGGGAGTAAAATTAGAAAAAAATTATTACCACATTCATATTCGTCGACCCCAAAAACCCCTATATACCAATTTTGACGAAAATAATGAAAATATTTAAAAATATTTACCCCCACACCCCTGCGGGTGTGGAGAAAATTTTTATTATCAGATTCAATTTCAGCAACCTTAAAAACCCCTATATAGCAATTTTAAAATTTTTGTAAAAAAAAAATGTTTCCAAATTTGCAATGCCGCACCCCAATATTCACTAAAAAAAATCCCAAGCGAGAACTTTTGGTAACATACCTGTATGCCAAATTTCAAGTCTTTAGCTTAAAGCGTTTTTATGTTATCGTTCTTACAAGATTTCCTGGACAGAACGACCGATCGTTTTGTCATCGTTTTGCTGTGAACGCATCGATACCGTACTGATACTATTATAGTTTATTTTTTAATCGACAGATGTCGCTGTGTGCACAACAACTTTAATATGTGATGCTATGTTGCCGATCCTATGAAATTTTATATTTTTGTTATGAATAATTTCGTAAAAGTAATACTGAATACAGGTAAAGGTGAATTTGGCAAATAAAAGTGGACAATTTGCCAAGTTTTGTTTTGTTTAAAAATTAAAACTTTTAATTTTTAAGAATTTCAGTAAAATTTTTGGAATTTACTAATCACATACATTTTTATTTTTTAAGAAATTTAAAAATAATTTTAAGAAAGATTTATAGCTTAAAACTGTTTCAATGCAGTGGTAGCTCAGTCTAGAAGACACTGGTCTTCTAACCAAGAGGTCCGAGATTCGATCCTCGGTCAGAGAAGAAAAATTTTCAAAAAAAAATCCACCGTAACCATGTGCTTCGGAGGGCACATAAAGCCGTCAGTCCCCCTGGGTTAGTAGGCATCGCTACTAACCACCTAAAACAGGGTTAAAGATGCAACAGGCGCCGGAACTACCCACTGCGGTGGGTCTCCCCGTCGATAAAGTCATACGCTAAATAAATAAATAAATAAATGCATCAAAAATTAAAACCTAAAATAATTTGATAAAACGTTAATTAAAAGTTGTCATATTTTAGCCTCGTTTATTTTTTACATAACTACAAGCTTTTTTTTTAATTTTTATAAATATATTTTTTAACTTAATTATATTAAAAGCTGTGCGAATTATGATAAGGGGTCATACATAAAATACGTAACTTACTTAGGGGGAGGGGGTAGTATTTGGCTTTACAATGCGTTACTAGGTGGAATCAAGGCTAATATAAGGTTACCTAACGCTCTTTATTATTAAAAAAAAAAACTGTTTGTTGTTTTATTTAAAAAAAATAGGGGATTCTTGGCCGCTAGCATTACGTATTCGAAAGCATAATAATATTATGCTTTTGAATACGTGACGTGATTATGCAATATTAAAAAAATGTCCACAATCATTTAAGGAGGGATTGACAAAAAACTCCCAAATTTTGGACAATTTTTTCTTCTTTTAGGGCCACTTGCACCAACTTTTGATCTGTGATTATCTCGACTAAACCGAGTTTAAGTTAAAAATGCTGCGTTCCGATTGGTTGACCGTCCATTTAATCCAAGATTAAAGTTAAACCATCGTTGGTGCAAGTGGCCCTTAAAAAACATAATTAGGGATTTTTGACAATAGCACAACGGCAACAACGTTGCCGGGTAGTCACCAGTTTAGAAGTATCAAGTGCAGATGTCGCCATTAGTTTTCCGAGTCCATAAGTAGTTATTAGTTAATATTTTTATTAAAAAACAGGTTAATTACCTATTAAATGTTTACTAAAATAATATTTTTACATAGTTTTAATTATTCTTAGTGATCATGAATAAAACGAATAGTGATTTAGAGCAGCAAGTTCAAAAAAATGTTGTGAATTTTTGTAAACAATTACCTGCACATGTTGACAAATGGAGGTCGATAATACAGGAATCTTTGAAACCTTTAAATGGTTTGATTAATTTTTGTGACCAGCTTCGACATGTTGAAAAGTAAGTGACAAACCCAACGACAAACCTCAAAAATGTTTTTTTTTTTAATTTAGTTATTTTTTTTATAGGTCCGAAATAAAACATATGGATAATTTTGAAAAAGTTCAAAATCAATTACTTTTTCGAATTTTAACGGAAATTGAAGAGGAAATTAAAAACCTTAAAACATTTGTGTAAGTATACAGTGTGATCCAAAAGTCACCCATCCCCTTTTACTTTTGAACAAGGTAAAATATCGATTTCAAATTTGAAACAAATAATTACGTAAAAAGTCGGGCTATTTTTTACATATATTTTTGATGTATTCAGACTTTAAAATGTGGGTAGGGGCATCTTTCCATTTGACCATTTAATTTTTAATTTTTAAACTTTTTTAGGTTTTGATTTTTGATTTTGGTTTTTGCTAAAAATACGATTTTTTAGGATTTTGTTGTAAATTCAAGAAATTTTAACAAAAATTACAGTTTTTAACCCTACTTTAAACCCCCCAAAAATTTCTTAAAATTAAATTAAAAATAGAGCATTTTATAATCTTTAAAATGTATCACATGATTTCCCTTCCTATTAAAAAAAAATTGTCCATACTTTAAGGGCTAAAAATATCAAATATATGTCAAAATATAGTTTAAGATGCCTTATTTAACCGTTCCAAATTTGAAGTCAAATGATTTTCGAAACTAGATGTATACGATCTTTTTTTACAGTTTTTAATGCAGAATCACCCCACAGTATTTAAATTTATTTTGCTGAAATTTTTAGTTCCTATTTTTGATGCTCAGAAATTGCTTCTTTAATTGCAATTTTGTCGAAAACAGTTAGCCGTACGGTGTTACATAAAAAGTACCTTTTTTAAGTATTTTTAATTAAAGATTATTATATTATTAAAAAAATGCCAAAAAATCTACAGATAAAAAAGTTTGAGTCAAAAACGCCAAAAACTACTTTTTAGATGTATCCTTAGGATGGTCGTAACTTCCTTAGGAAACGTTCAGTTATTACGTAACGCAAAATATGGCCATTTTTGACCCCACACTGGGAAGCGGAGTAACATTTTCGAGACCTCCCACACATATTTTTTTACAAAAGGTGAAAAAATTGAAAGGAAATTTTGCTTTATGGTTTAAACCGGTTTCTTACCGGTTATTGTGCTTTAACCCAAAACCGGTCTGATGTAATTTCCACAACCGCTTAACCGAGTATGGGCTATGGTTTTCCATCTCTAATTTGTTTTTCTTTAAAGGATTTAGTGTATTATTAACCACGCCGTGTGCAATAAAATTTGCAAGGAATCCGTCTCTTTAGGCCTAGATCATTGTTAAAAACGTGATCCAATAAACATTTTATAAGTTTATAATTTTGTTACTGTAGGTACTTCGCATATAGATTTTTGAATACTCGTATTTTCTCTAATATACCCTAAAATTTTCAAAATCCAACTATTTTTTTTAAAGATTTTGAAAAAATCCGTTATTATTTCCTGGACTTATATCTCAAAAATGTTAGGTGCTCGAATTTTTCTAAGAACAGATTCAGATTCTACGCTCTTGAATTAGTAAGAAAAAATTACTTTCAGATCAGGGCAAAAAAAAGTTGCGATTTGTTGCCTGGTGTAATAAATGTTCTATAAAATGAAACATTTATTATCTTAGTTTATTTACATATGAAAATTAATACCAAATAAAAATTTTATTAGTTTCTTTTTTTTTGGCTCAAATTACCTTTTAAAACAAAAGCCTATTTCATTGGCAGGAAGTATCCTATATTTTTTTTGCAATATTTTACACTGCTACAAGTTTAAAATTTGCAGGGGTTATTACATTTTTTATCTTTATTGTTTCATCTTTTTATTTGAACTCGGGTTGATTCCGTTGGTTTGGGGTTTTTTTCAGCTTACAAAAGTGATGATGATGATTTTCTATTAGAAAATTTTTATTAAGAAAACAATGGTAGCGTTTTAGTTCAAGTACTGATAGGATGAACTGATTCTGTGTAATACAAGATCAGCGAAATCTTTTCGCCATCAATGAAAATATTTCAGGCATTTCCTGTTAAAATCCCGAACTTAAGCGACAAATAAAAATCTTTTCGGAATCTCAAAATATTTGTTTTGAATAAAATAATTACCCAATTAAATTGTTATTGATCTTTGTTTTAGTGATCAACTAAATAAGGCCAATATCGATTTAAAGAACAAACTCCATATTCTAGAAGCATCAACCATACAATTAGATTGGGATACAAACTCCATCTTAATTAATGGAAACGCCACCCAACCATCCTTGGAAAGGATCTTACAAGACGGACTGGAATTCAGAACATATTTTTCCATGGCTATGGATAAAATTAATAAAAATATGAAATATATAGATATAAGAAATGAAAATTATTTAAAGGAGTTGGAAAACGCATTTAAAATTGATTTGAATCATAAATGTATTATGAATTTGTTAGCTGTCACACAATATGTTGATAATGAAAAATCGATAACATAAGAAATATACATTTTATTTGTATCCAATTTAATTCATTTATTTTTTACCCTATAAGCCTAAGGCTAATTCTGAAATGTCCATTAGAATGTTATTTTTTTTTAATTTCTTTTATATTAATTCTTTTAGTATACATATAGATCTTGACAGCACGGAAAATAAGCGTTTGAAAATCTTTTATCCAAGATAAGTGAGAAAACCGGAAGTAACGAAACCAGAAGTGACGAAACCGGAAGTGGGGATTTTTTCCCAAATAGTTCTCAAATAGTTCCTCTAGGCTAAAGCCTGATCCATACCAATCCGATAATGTGTATCGAATTAGCTGACTATTAAAGTACTAGTAATATATCGTTATAACGACAGTATTCCAAGAAAGCGAATTTATTAATTTTAAAAGTTTTGTTAGTGGCAGGAAATAACATGTGGCGCCACCTATAGCATAAGCTGTCAAGTGCACTAAAATTGAAAAATTACACAAGTCTGTACTATTCGGCAATCGTTCTCAATCGGGTTATAGCCTAAATAAATAACCAATATAATACTATTCGTGAATGGTTTCCTTTTGATAGGCGAATCGTCTTTGCTTCTAAGGTCAAAATGCCCATTTATGACCAATGACAGTTTATATACTCGTGTCAATCTGAGAATGCGACTCTGACGTCACAGCGCGTAAACTAAATACCACTCTGTAGGGTAATTGAAACTTATTTCTTAAGATGTAACAAATGATTTTTGTTTATATACATTTTCTATATAATAATTATGTGTTAAGTCTAAATAAATAAGTTTCAGTACACTACAGAGTGCTTTTTAATTTACGCGCTGTAAGTCAGAGCCGCATTCTTCCAGATTGTACCGAGTATAAGTGTTTTGACTATTAAAAACTGTTCACGAACAATCCTTCCCCTCTATGGTTATGTGTTAACACATAAAAATTAAAGACTTTTTATCTTCGAATTATATTTTTAATTTAAGCCAACAATGGATAATTATGTTAAGTTAATTAACTAGGTACGATTTAGGCAACCAGGCTTCTAAATCCTACCGTTTGCAGACCTTAAGGCATATCCAGAAGCTTACATAAGAACATAAAACATAAGAATACAGTGCCGTGATTGGCTTACAAGATAAATGGCGGTACATCAAGCCAATCACGGCATCGCATTGTTATGTATTACGTTCTTATGCAAACATGTGGATATGCTCTTAATATAATATGTAAAATATTGCTTATAAATGTCGTAAAGTTTGGTAGAAAATTTTGTATACGTTTAAAAATGATTATAGTACTACCATAGTACTACTTAAACTTAAAAGAAAGAGTAAGTTCTAAAATGTAACTAGTTACGAAAAAAATAAAAGAATATGTTAGGTGGTAGGATTATGGCGACCTTACCCTTACTGTAAGGGCCTTAAATTCTTTGCACAGTTGCACTCTAAATTTGTCCGTCAATCTTACAGTAGTTTTAACTGTAATAATTAAAGCAAATTTACAATTTCAGAATTTGAATTTACAATATTTATTAAATTAACCTCAATATTACTGGATTTAGTAAAATCTCAGCTCTTTTCCTGACGGTACAATATTTTTGCATAAAATTCATGCATGTGGTCCAAAAACCTGGCACTTTTACAGACAGTCCCGAAAATTACCAGAATAATAGCTTACATTCTACAAAAGAGCAGTAAAATTACCAAAATAAAAATTCACATTTTTACAGATAACTGTGAATTTACAGTAGGGGTGACCGGGGCTAATTGTCGCACTTTTTATTCAAAGTCAGTGTTTTCCTTTATTTTTGTATTTTTTTTTAATTGACCCAGTGGTAATTTTAGCTGCATGTTTCAGTAACATTATTTAAAGAAAAAACATAAAAAAATTTATAGGGTATTAGAGTTATGTTTTTTTTGTGAAGTCTTGAAAATTGCGACAACGTGCCCCATCACGGGGCACGTTGTCGCGGCACTTCAAGTATACTTTTTTGAAGAAATATAAAGGCATTTATAAAAATTATAAATAACTAATAAGACATGTGCCTCCCCACAAGCTGATTGTTATCTAACCTTTTAATTTTTTGCCAAAATTTCCAACTTTATAATTAAATAATATTTTTTTGATTTTTTTTTTTAATTTAATATAATTTAATAAACGAATTTATTTGCTATTCGATAAAGTTTCACTTTTTTAGACAGTTTTGAATAAAAAAATGCCAAAAAGAAAATGTTATACCATGAACATATCTCCAGATCATGCGACAACTAGCCCCAAACCAAATGCGACAACTAGCCCCAGTGGTCAATTTTACGTTATGTATCAAGTACTTTCTAATTAACGAATAAACACTCCTAAATGAAAACGTCAACAAATAATATACATCTTAAACTATTATTATACATAAAATTCTCTTATCTTAATGCTTTAAATCAGTAAAAATAAGAAAAAATATTTACCACAAAAAAATTACTAGGCTCTTTAATTTTCACATTTTTTGGTTTATCTGGATGCTTTTTTAATTTATTGCATTTAAGTTTACAAATGATAAATGGTACTGTTGTAACGCAGCGGTTAATATTGGTTTGGCGCAGAAAAATATTTTACTTTTTAAGATGTAAGCACTTCGACAACTTAGCCCTGCGACAACTAGCCCCGGTCACCCCTACTGATTTAAATTTACCACTTTCTTTTCTGGCAACATATGACCTACTTTATTTGCTGTAAAATTACCATATTTGCATTTACAGTGTGCGATAATTCGAATGTTTTTAGCGAAAAATTAATACATATATGAGATTTCTAGTAATATTGGGGGATTAAGTAAATTTAATGACGAATTAGAAAAAAATAAATAATTAAAGAATTAGTGTAAACGCTATTTTTCCGCGAATACGCCTTAAAATTTATTTTTTTCAGTGTAATAATATTGACATATCGAAGAATCTTTTTCTATAGAAAAGGATACGCAACAGAAAATTTTGAAATGAATGGTTCTACAATAAAAACAGTGAAAATCCGAATTGCTTTTTGTAAGGATGGCGTCGGGGCGCCGGCGCCACTATCGATTCAAACTCTGACGGCGTGAGTTTGTGAGTGCGACGCGAACCGTTAGGGACGTTTTTTTCGCCGCCTCCGAATCAAAGGTGCGTATTTTTTAGTAGAATTTCAATTAAATTTTGATTTTTTTAAATTATTGAACTCTAATTTAAATGACTAAAAACAATAAAATTTTGAAATGTTACAAATAAATATGTTAATGTCATTTGGGGATCCCTTCAGCCATTTGCTCTCCTAATTACTTTTATCTTGTTTCATTATTTTTTTTAAATAAAAAAAGGAGCTGTTGCTTTTGAAGGCCTTGGTACTAGTAATTGAATCCAGCTTAAAAATCATAGTCAATATTATTTTTTCTTCGATTGATTCTAAAAGCGACACTTTTTGTCCATGTTTTACGGGCCAAAAGTTGAACTTTGTGAACCAAAAAGTTTTTTTCGCCCGCTTACTAAAACTTGTTATTTTTAAGCTTTTTAAAAGAAGATGCTTTACCTTTACTGTAATATTTATAAAGAAATATGACCTTTTGGTAATTTTTGGTCTTGAACTAACTGTTCTTTTTGGCCAGATACAGTTATTATAATCATTTCATACAAAATAAAAATTTCTTCTATAAATTAACCTCAAAATATATGTTAACCGATTAATCTGTATTCCATTAAAATAAATTACAAACAAAAAATTTCAATTGTAAAATTAATTTCAATATTTATAATATTCATAGAAAGGTTTCAGAAGTATTAATATTTTCTTAACAGACACATTTTAAAAGAAATTGATCAAAACACCAAGCTAATTTGAAAATGAAACCGCAAGGAAAAGAAACCATTCAATTGTTTTTGTAGCGGTTTGATTGGACAGAAATTTGTCATGGATAAGTAGATAAGTAATAAGACAGTAAAAAGAAATATTTTTTGAACTTTAAAATTAAGTATATTTTAATAATTTATTATAATTAGTAACAATCGAATAAAAAATGAGCTAGCAAAAAATTTAACTTTTCGCCCTTGTATTATAAATAACTATTATTAAAAAAAACTAGTAGTACCTACCTAGCTAAAATTCAAAAAAAGCAAAATGCAAAAAAATACAAAATGAAATAATAGTTTTAGGTAAAACTAAATTTAAAAATATTTAGTGTTTTTTTTTTCATTATCCGATGAACCTAATAATTCTAAACCATATCACAGTTCGTCGTTATTTATTTACTTTTAGTTTGACTTTTGAAACCACTCAGTTTTCTTAAAAATAGTTATTTTTAATACAAGGGTCAAAAGTTAAATTTTTCCTTTTTTTTAGAAGGCAAGGGCCAGGCAATAGGGCCCAGGGTAATAAACCTACGAAATCGAAATTTAACTTTTTGCCCGTGTATTATACAATATTTTTTGTTCGATTGTTACTAATTATAATAAATTATTAAAATATACTTAATTTTAAAGTGCAAAAAATATTTCTTTTTATTTATCTAGTTATCCGTGACAAATTGCTGTCCAATCAAATCGCTACAAAAACAATGGAGCTCTCTACAACTAGAATTATGAAACAAAAGACGTGTACCCTATCTCTATCTCATTTGTGCTACACTTTCCAGCAACCAAATAAATACTGTATTTGTTTTTCATACAACAAATACAATATTTATTTGGTTGGCCGGAAAGTGTAGCAGTGAGCGGCACGAACGAACATAGCTAATGTGAATCTGTAGAATAAGATAATTCTACTAAAATTTAGATGACGCCAGTAATTTCTTTAATAAAAATACTATAGTTAAACTTTTCGCCCGGCCAAGTAAATATTGTATTTGTTCAACAAAGAACAAATACAGAATTTGTTTGGTTGCGTGGAAGTGGGAGTGTATGTATGTCTTCTATCCTTTTTGGGCAGAACTTTTGTCCCTGTCTAATTTAACGGGAGAAATCGCTATTGAGTCGTTTCTTTTGCTTGCAATTAGTTTATAAGTTACTTTGTATTCAAGTAATAAATTTGGGTTTGTATAACTTTACCAGTCATCATGTACAGAGTTGATTAGTACTGTACTAAAAAATATATTTTAGGTTCCTTGTAACAAGGAACCGAAAATATTTTTTTTGAGATACGATGTTTTAAAATTTACAGAGCGATGTAATCTACAAAAAAAAAACTGTGCAAAATCTGTTTTTTATTTAAAATTCAACAAATGAAAAATCTTTCTTCTGTATTTAGAATTTATAAACATCTTTAGTCATCTTTGTGTGGTACCCAAGTCTGGGCAACTTATTTTTAATCTGACGTTTGACATACTTTTTTAAAACGGAAAACTTATCACGTTTATAAATTTAATAAAAAAAGCCTGTTAAAACCTTTAACAAAAGTTCCCGAATTTAGATTGCTTTTAAGATGAATAATTGTATGTCACTTAACGTAATGGCTTTCACAAAAAGCAAACGATTGACTTTGTTGTTGAGAACGATGTAAGTAAAGTTCTTTAAAAATAATAGTATCAAAACGGCTTATTCAAAATTATAATTATAAATTTTTTTAAGTAAGGCTTTCTGTGCCACATCAAGTGATTTCGCCGATTTTAACTAAAATTTAGCACTCCTAAAAACTCAAAGAAAGTCATTAATAGTATATTGTTTTACTAAGAGGAAAAGTGAAGCTTTTTTTTACTAGTCTGTAGAACTACAGACTAGTAAAAAAAGCACAGTTTTCTGCAAATCTGGTGGTTTTGATGTAAAACCTCATCACTGTCACTCTTCAAAATTCCTTCATAACAACTTGACAGTTCTTTTACGATTGACGTGCCGGTTGCCTACACTATAGCGCGCAAAATTCAATTTTGCGCTTGCTGTCATGGTAACCAGCAGAAAAGTACAATTCCAAGAAATAGGTTATTTTGAGATCTGAAAACTTCATTTGTTTTTGTAGAAATATTAACTTTTCTTTTAGATCGTAGAAAAAAATATAGCCGTAACCTATTACATGGTTACGGCTACAAAACATTTATTTTAATCGCATGTATTCCAAAGCGACATTTTTCGGTTAGAAATGTTAAGTTAAAAGTGATACTTTTGTTTTATTTTGGCGGGCTGCAGTCCATTAAAGTACTTTTTCGGTCCCTTATGGAAAATTGCATAGTGGTTGTGTTAGTCTTTTGTTTTACTTATTATTTTAGCTTTTTCTTGTTAAAAATATATTTACAAGCGAATAAAAAATAGCGTATGATACACGAAAGAAAAATATATCTCGGTCTTACGCGGTTGTGAATCTCGCGCCTCGATTCACAATCTCGGCATGCGTCCTTTGATCGTAATGTACTATTATTAACTGCTACAAATAGTATATTATTTACCAAGTGAGAGAAGTTTAACATTTTTGACCTGCGTCAAATTGCGGGATGAGCGCGCTAGCGCGAAGCCCGCAAGACGCGGTCTAAAATGTTAAATCTTCATTCACGTGGAAAATATAGTATTTTTTTCACCACCAGTAAAATTAATTAGCTATTTATTTATTTATTTTACTAAAATTTAATGAAAAAGCTTATAAACTTAAAATATCACGCTCTCCGTTCGCGGCCATTAAAAAAACAAATGAATAACTTGACATTTCTGGCAGAAATTTTCGGGTGATCTGCTAAAATGATTAAGTTAGAAAGTGTTTCCGTGTTAAGTGTAATAAAATATATAAAAATGGAAAGTGAAATACAAAGTGATGATTCTGGTACTCCCCCAGAAATAAGGGGACAGGCGAAAACTGTGAGGGAGAATCTATTGCCTCAAAAATCAATATATGGGGGTTGTACCCAATCTATAATCCTTACGGTATTATATGGGTTGTATAATCTATGACTGAATATGATGGACCAATGATTTTCACTTTTCGAAGTGTTTTTTGTAAAAAATGTTTTATAGGTACTAATTTAGTTAATATGTTTAAATTTATCATGCAATAAATAAATTTGGTGCCTAAAGACACTTGTAAATAGCAATGTGATTTAATAATTAAGTGAAACGTCAGATGCCAAAACAGCTGAATAAAAATTCATTATTAACCATGGTGCAATTTCATTATTTTTAGAACCTCTGACGTCATAGGTAGAGAAATAATATTTCTATCAATAAAAAGAAGAGTAATAAAGAAGTGGTTTAAGGCTGGTGGTGAAAAAACATATTTTTTAGGTTGGACACAAATGTTCTCTTATGAAAGAAGTACATGTGCAGTACAATTAAGTGTAAATAGTAATTACTACTGAATAAAATGTTTTTGCTAGCCCTAAACTCAAAAGTGCCTGTAAATAAATGTTGACCCTTTAATCAATGTAAATGTGTTAATTTAAAGTCAAGTAGTCGTTTTTTGTGCCATTACATTTATTACAACCTTTGACTACAGACGAGGCGGCGTTTATTGCAAAACATTAAATAAATGAATTTTTTGGAGTTTTCTGTAAAAGGTACGTTTTATTCGTCTTTATTTGGCTTTATGAAAAACTTAAATATAATAATCGATTTTAATATTGTAATAAATTTTATTTTAATATTGTCTATCACCAGTAAAATCTGAAAATGATAAAATGCTTGGTTACTTACTTCAAAAAGGGCATTGTTTGTCGCAATTGAGTTTCGATAGTTTTAGTAGGATACCCGAATTTCCATGATCGTTGTTTTGACGTTTTCTATTAGATTTAAATTTAAGGACAGGTTAGAAAAGGCCAATTCTGACACTAACTTAAAAAACGTAATGAGGTTTATTTCATTATATTTTTTTGTCTGGTTCCGGTTTCATCTTCTTTGTGTAGGATCCTAGGACCTGTCGGATCTGTGTCCTGCCTAGTACACTATGAGTTGTAACCAAGCACGTAGAGAATAAGGACTGGTAACTTGTAGTTCGATTTGGTTACGTATTGACTAAAAAGCGCTGGTATCTACGAGTGAGATCTGAAGCCTTCCAGATCGTAATTTTAATTTTTAAATGGTAGTTAGTTGGTGGTGCTAGATGGCGCCATGCGTAAACAGTGACATTATAAACATGTCTTCACAGTGACATTTATTTTTAGTGTGTGTTTTTATGAGAACATCTTCTTTGGTTGTTCTAAGGTAAGTTATAGATACCTGGTATATGATTTTAGAAATTACAAATAGGCTAGCCCACAAAGTCTTTAAATCTTTATATGTGGCACATGAAAAACTGTAAGTCATGATTCTGGTGATTTAATTTTGAATTTTAAAGTACTAAATTTTCTTGTGTCAACTATAAATACGTTTATTGTTACCAAACTACAGTAAAACCATTGTTATCACAAAATACTAAAAGTAATCACATAATACCGATAAAAGTATTATAGTTTAGTAGCAACTTATAAAATATTTTGACGTTGATTTCTAATATAAACAAAATTTGAGGTTGTGTCATAGAATTTTATAAAATCATAAATCTAGAGTGCTCCATATCTCGCTCGTAGACTACTTCGCCATCTGGTTGATTTCAGTCATTACGTAACACGAAAAAGCTAGTTAAAACTGAGGAGTGTCACAGGGTTGGTTGTAACTTTCGCACGTGTGCTAATATACAAGTTGCCTTTAAAAACACACAAAAATTCTTCAAACATCAATTATTTACAAGTCTATACACAGCCAGCTGGATTAAATGTTTTAATTACTACGAAATAAATTTGACTAAGTAGGTACAGTTTATATCTCCAAACACACCCCGGCAGAATTATCCCGCACCCTAAAGTGTCTTCCTCTCAAATTTTTTGACGTTTCCTCATTGTATAGTTCTATTAGTATACAAAAAACTGTTTTTTGAAATCTTTTATCGTCCTTTTTTTTAATGGTAACGAAATTCATAAAAACAGAAAATAAATATTTTTTAACTTTAAACGAAGTTGAATATTTATTATTAAATTTGTTAAATATTAAGTTAAATTATATGTATAACAATCAATCGAAACTACAAATTACTTTTTATTATGGATTTTTTTTAAAAGGTTTTATTTGCATTCGCTCGAGTAACTGTATTTTCAAATCCGAATTTGGAAAAGTCTGGCAATTTTATTTTTCGAACAAAATCCAAATCTTTTTTGTTAATTTCGAAAGTAATATTCCTTCTGCATGAACTACACAAAACATTTGGCAAACGATTATCATTTAAATATTTTTCTAAATTACAATCGAGATTTTTTTCTAAATTGATTTTTATAGTTTCACAAATATTATACATACTTGTCGATTTTTTAAAACACAAAAAACAAATTCTTCCACGATTTTTATCGTGTGAGAAGCAGTCATCGGCGAATTTCCAGTGCTCGCATAGGCGCCGCGTCGATTCTATCGTTGACGCGAGGTTTTAAATATTTACATTTTTATTTTCTTCGAAAATCACCGATATATTTACATATTTATAGTTAATATTGTTGTGTGTAACAAATTAGTCGTCAAATGTTTCGATTTAGTGACCTTTATAAAACTTTCCCTCATAATGAGGTAGCAACTTAATAAAATATTTTAACGTTGATTTCTAATATAAACAAAATTTGAGGTTATGTGTCATAGAATTTTATAAAATCATAAATCTAGAGTGCTCCATATCTCGCTCGTAGACTACTTCGCCATCTGGTTGATTTCAGTCATTACGTAACACGAAAAACCTAGTTAAAACTGAGGAGTGTCACAGGGTTGGTTGTAACTTTCGCACGTGTGCTAATATAAAAGTTGCCTTTAAAAACACACAAAAATTCTTCAAACATCAATTATTTACTAGTCTATACACAGCCAGCTGGATTAAATGTTTTAATTACTACGAAATAAATTTGACTAAGTAGGTACAGTTTATATCTCCAAACACACCCCGGCAGAATTATCCCGCACCCTAAAGTGTCTTCCTCTCAAATTTTTTGACGTTTCCTCATTGTATAGTTCTATTAGTATAGCAGACTTTAGACGAAACTGTTAATCCTAGGGGTAGAATTTTGTTGGATTTTATGTCAAGTAATGCTTTTATAAATATTAATGGTAGAAGTCAAAGTGATAGCCCAGCACAGATAACATTTGTAAGTAATCAGGGAAACAGCCTAGTTGATCATGTTTATTGCAGTTATTTAAATCTAGACATAGTAAAGGATTTAAAGGTTATGAATAATATACCCTACTCTGACCACTTTCCAGTTAAAATTATATTAAACCAAGAATTAACGGCAGAAACAACTGATAGTAATAAAGTATCAATTTCCAATGTTTTGCGTTGGGATGAGCTTTTAGAACAGCAGTATACGGAACTTATGGCTTTTTCTGATAAAGTTATCCCCTGCGAAAATGTTGAAAGTGGGTATCAAAATCTTATAGAGGTAATATATGAAGTTGCACAAAGTTTAGGTTTAGTATAACAGATAACACATAAAAAAGTTACGCATATCAACAAACCCTGGTTTAATTTAGAATGTATTAATGCAAAAAAGAAATTAAAAGAATCTTTAAAATTGTGCAAATTAAATAATTTTAGCAACGAATTAAAAATTAATTATCTAAATTCTAAAAAGCAATTTAAGCTCATTTTAAAGTCTAAGAAAAAAGATTATGAACGCGATATTATTTTTAATTTAAGCACCTGCAAAAATCAAAAAATCTTTTGGAAAACAATAAAACAATTACGTAGTATTGAACAAAGTTCAAGTCCTATTTCTTTGCAAGTATGGGAAACTTTTTACTCAAATATTTACCCTCCGAGGGTAAACAGTAGTCTCAGTTTTTTTGACGCTGGAGACCCTTTTCTTATCGCTCCTATTAGTTTGGATGAAATTAATTGTACCCTTAAGAATTCAAAAAATAATAAGGCAACGGGCGTTGACGGGGTACCAAATGAGTTTTTTAAATATTTACCAGAAAATTGGAATTTATACATGTGTAGTTTATTCAACAAGATTTTAGACACAGAAAGTATTCCTAACAATTGGTCAAGTATCGTTATGACAATGTTACACAAAAAAGGGTCAAAAATGGAACCATCCAATTATTGTGGCATCGCATTAATAAATTGTCTAGCAAAAATTTTTACTAATATTCTTAGAGGGCGTCTTGAATTATGGTGTGAAAAATATGAAATCTTACCGGAGTCACAAAGTGGGTTTAGAAAGGCTAGAGGTTGTCTAGATAATATATTTACTTTAAATAGTGTAGTTCAAATACATTTACGTTTAAAGCGGAGAAAGATTTTTGCGATATTTATTGATTTTAGGCGTGCGTTTGACTCCATTGATCATAATCTATTGTGGCTTAAATTGTTTCAACGTGGTGTAAGTGCAAAAATTATTAGAATATTAAAACTTTTATATGATAAAGCAATTATGCAAGTAAGGGTCAACGGTAAACTGTCTGGTAAGGTTGATATAACTGAAGGTGTATTACAAGGAGAGTCACTGAGTCCGCTACTGTTTGCTATATTTCTTGCAGACATCGAGCAATTTTTCCGTGATAACGGAGTTACCGGAGTGAATTTAGATAATATTATTGATATTTTAATGCTCTTGTACGCGGATGATTTAGTAATATTTGCGGACTCAGAAGCCACTGTAAAGAAAATTCTTAAATTGCTGGAAGAATATGCTAGAATAAATAGTTTAGTAGTAAATGCGGAAAAGTCTAAAATAGTTTGTTTTCGCAAAGGCGGGAATTCTAGAGAATTTGAAAATCTGTTTTTCCACAATGGTGTAAATGTGGAAGTAGTCAACAAATATACATATTTGGGAGTTCCTTTTTCTTTTACTGGAATATTTTATGAAATGACCCAGGCGGCTGTAAATAAAGCTAAATTATCTATTGGCAGTGTAATGAAATTACTCTCAAACTCTAAAACAAATTCCTGGGAAACTAGAATAAAATTATACGATTCTATAATTTTAAGTTCGCTATTATATGCTTCCCCTATATGGGGACTTCGCTATGATTATGAGCTAGAAAGAGTACAAGTTAATTTCTTCAAAAGACTTTTATCCTTACCTAGGAACACCCCAGATTATATAGTTAGATTGGAAACAGGTATCGTAAAAATAAAGTACAAATTATTTAGTTTAATTTTGTCATGGTTACAAAAGATATTATCTATGCCAAATAACAGATACCCCAAATTGTGTTTTGTAAGATTAAAATCGCTTAATATTGTAGATATCAGATATAATTGGGTTGCACAGGTTGAAAATTTGTTTGGCTATATAGATTCTTCAGATCTTTGGCAAAATTTAAATACCAATAGCCTCAAAAATAACAAGCAACGTTTACTAGAAACTTTTAAAGAAAAAATATTGTCTGACGACCTACATAGTTTGGCAAATTCTAGGTTTTCAAATTTTTATTGTAATTTTTCGCTGACAAACTTGCAAAACAGACCAATTTTACCACAGGCATATCTACTTTACAGACAGAATATTTATATAGCAAAAATCCTGGCTCAGGTACGCACGTCCGGAAAACATTATACACAATTTACATATAGGGGCGTTCTTTATAAAATTGATCCTGAAAAAATCTGTACAATATGCAATCTACACGTTACCATTTGCTCATAGAGTGCCCGTTGTATTATAATTTAAAACCCAATATGTTGTCTAGTGTAGCGCATTTAAATGAGTTTTGTTCTCTTATTGATAATATTTCTCTCTCAAACACTAAAGTTATTGTGAACTACATAATTAGCATTCTAAAACTTAGATCATTTCTCATTAATGAGTAGTAGGTCTATATGCTTAGTATAGGAATAATATAGTTTAACATAAATTTTGATAGGTTAGTTTAGTTACTATTGAACTTATTGTAATAGATATGATTGTAATTTATTCTATTTCGTTATAACTCAGCCCTTGTAATAAAAAAAAAATTCTGTAATTTTTTTTTTAGATACAATAAATTTATTATTATTATTATTAGTTCTATTAGTATACAAAAAACTGTTTTTTGAAATCTTTTATCGTCCTTTTTTTTAATGGTAACGAAATTCATAAAAACAGAAAATAAATATTTTTTAACTTTAAACGAAGTTGAATATTTATTATTAAATTGTTAAATATTAAGTTAAATTATATGTATAACAATCAATCGAAACTACAAATTACTTTTTATTATGGATTTTTTTAAAAGGTTTTATTTGCATTTGCTCGAGTAACTGTATTTTCAAATCCGAATTTGGAAAAGTCTGGCAATTTTATTTTTCGAACAAAATCCAAATCTTTTTTGTTAATTTCGAAAGTAATATTCCTTCTGCATGAACTACACAAAACATTTGGCAAACGATTATCATTTAAATATTTTTCTAAATTACAATCGAGATTTTTTTCTAAATTGATTTTTATAGTTTCACAAATATTATACATACTTGTCGATTTTTTAAAACACAAAAAACAAATTCTTCCACGATTTTTATCGTGTGAGAAGCAGTCATCGGCGAATTTCCAGTGCTCGCATAGGCGCCGCGTCGATTCTATCGTTGACGCGAGGTTTTAAATATTTACATTTTTATTTTCTTCGAAAATCACCGATATATTTACATATTTATAGTTAATATTGTTGTGTGTAACAAATTAGTCGTCAAATGTTTCGATTTAGTGACCTTTATAAAACTTTCCCTCATAATGAGGTAGCAACTTAATAAAATATTTTAACGTTGATTTCTAATATAAACAAAATTTGAGGTTATGTGTCATAGAATTTTATAAAATCATAAATCTAGAGTGCTCCATATCTCGCTCGTAGACTACTTCGCCATCTGGTTGATTTCAGTCATTACGTAACACGAAAAACCTAGTTAAAACTGAGGAGTGTCACAGGGTTGGTTGTAACTTTCGCACGTGTGCTAATATAAAAGTTGCCTTTAAAAACACACAAAAATTCTTCAAACATCAATTATTTACAAGTCTATACACAGCCAGCTGGATTAAATGTTTTAATTACTACGAAATAAATTTGACTAAGTAGGTACAGTTTATATCTCCAAACACACCCCGGCAGAATTATCCCCCACCCTAAAGTGTCTTCCTCTCAAATTTTTTGACGTTTCCTCATTGTATAGTTCTATTAGTAGACAAAAAACTGTTTTTTGAAATCTTTTATCGTCCTTTTTTTTAATGGTAACGAAATTCATAAAAACAGAAAATAAATATTTTTTAACTTTAAACGAAGTTGAATATTTATTATTAAATTGTTAAATATTAAGTTAAATTATATGTATAACAATCAATCGAAACTACAAATTACTTTTTATTATGGATTTTTTTTAAAACGTTTTATTTGCATTTGCTCGAGTAACTGTATTTTCAAATCCGAATTTGGAAAAGTCTGGCAATTTAATTTTTCGAACAAAATCCAAATCTTTTTTGTTAATTTCGAAAGTAATATTCCTTCTGCATGAACTACACAAAACATTTGGCAAACGATTATCATTTAAATATTTTTCTAAATTACAATCGAGATTTTTTTCTAAATTGATTTTTATAGTTTCACAAATATTATACATACTTGTCGATTTTTTAAAACACAAAAAACAAATTCTTCCACGATTTTTATCGTGTGAGAAGCAGTCATCGGCTAATTTCCAGTGCTCGCATTGGCGCCGCGTCGATTCTATCGTTGACGCGAGGTTTTAAATATTTACATTTTTATTTTCTTCGAAAAACACCGATATATTTACATATTTATAGTTAATATTGTTGTGTGTAACAAATTAGTCGTCAAATGTTTCGATTTAGTGACCTTTATAAAAATTTCCCTCATAATTCGGCAAAATTATTCCGTAAGCCTATGTTTCTGTGTTTATTTTCAACGTTGATGAGTCATAACTGAATTTATTCCGATTAATGGTGATAAGGCATGATCATGAAATGTCAAATTATACTAAAAAGTAAACAACCAACTAGTTGCAAGTATGTCTAAAAAAGGGGTAAAGAAAAGAAAGACAAACGTTTATAGTAATGATAGGCTCAAAGTAGGTAAACAAGTCAATCTCTTTTAACATGTTTAACTTGATGTTTAACAATTAAACAGTAAATATTCAACTTTGTTTAAAGTTAAAAAATATTTATTTTCTTGTTTTTATGAATTTCGTTACCATTAAAAAAAAGGACGATAGAAGATTTCAAAAAACAGTTTTTTGTATACTAATAGAACTATACAATGAGAAAACGTCAAAAAATCTGAGAGGAAGACACTTTAGGGTGGAGGATATTTCTGCCGAGGTGTAAAGGTTGTATAGTTACGGTTTTAAAGATCGATCGGTTTTGTTTGCATTATTTAATTCCTTTGTTTTGTCTAAACTTGAATATGCAAGCCTGATTTGGAATCCAAAATACAAATACGAAATTGATGTTATCGATAAAATTTTAAGAAGGTTTTTAAAATTTGTTAGCTTTAAAATAGATGGGGTTTACCCTATTATTGGTATTGATAACAATCTTTTACTGGACAGATTTAACATAATGAGCTTAAAAAGCAGAAGAGCTTCCGGATCTGTAATTTTTTTGTACAAAATAATTCACAATAAGATTGATTGTTCAGAACTCTTAGAAATGTTAAATTTTCATATTCCTACAGCCACTCGTACAAACGATACATTTTATTTGTCGAAGCCTAGAACCAACTTACTAACATTTTCACCGATTTACACTATGTGCAAAAACTATCATAAGATTCAAACTGATGTTGATATATTCTCCTGCAGTAACAGCCGCATTAAATTTGTCTTTCGCCAATTAAATTTGGACTAATATTCTGTACTCTACTAGTTTGATTGTTATTATTTTTTTTTATAATTCTGTATCTTGTTGTTTGACTCATCCTTTAATTGGTTTTTACTGGATGTAACAATAAATAAATAAATAAATAAATAAATAACAAGGCCTTTTTGTGGCATTGATATACAAATTGTAAAGTGATTATAAAAGCAATTAGTCAAATAAAGGACCGTCGATTATTCAAATTAGTTAGCGAGTGTCGTTTTCAAAAAACTGAACGAACGAATTTAAATATCCAACAAACCATAAACGTAACAAAATGAACAACAAAACTTTAAATGTACTGCTGATAACAAAAAAAAAAAAAATGAAAAAGATAAACTTAAAAAAAATTAAAAGTTTTTTTTTCGAAAAACACAGAATTTTATATTTTTTTAACTTGGTTTTTGGCCTTTGGTCTTCTTTACTTCACCTCGATTTTTACATAACTTCATCAAAAAGTAATGTTTAAAAAATAAATCCGTAAAAAATATTACATTACGTATATTACATAAAATGATTCTTTATTAACACCTAGATTCAATAAGTCTCATATTCAAAGGTCTCTATTTTTCTTCTCCCCAAAACTGTTTAATATGCTGCCAAAGGAAATAAAAAATTTAAACTCGAAATCGCTGCTAAAAAAAAAATTAAAATTTTTATAAAAAAAAACTCCACAAAGATTAAAAATGTCCTTAAAAAAAAATTAAAGATAAATAAATCACTCTCATTCTTTTTTTGTCTCAATTAAGTTAAATGGTCTATTTTAGTTTAAGATTAGCAATTAGTTAATTTAGTTTAAGATTGGTTATTAATATATTATAGTTTTTTAATTAAAATTTAAATAAGTAAGTAAAAAAATAAGCTGTTAGTACTTACATAGATATCTGCAAAACAAGCTGAAGAAGCTTAGGCGGATTTAAACTTAAAATTGTAAAATAAAAAAAAATGTATTGTTTAAATAATAAATAAATAAATAAAAAAAAAATTTTAAAAACACTGGAAAAACTATTGTAAATTATGCATTTTTTATGTCGTAAATTTAAAAATAAATTACTGTGACCGTATAATTTTTAATGGGCTTATTGTAAATTTCTGATTACAAATGTTCGTAGGTAAATAATTACAATAATGTTTGTATGTTTCATGAAAATACAAAATGATTGTATTTTTTATAAATTAGTTGCAAAAAACACAATATTTGTAATACTTTTACAATATTTTGCGAAAATTTACACAAAGAAATATCGGTAACCAAATTCTCATATTTTTTGTTGTAAATTTAACAATAATTGTTTTTAGTGTAGTGGGTTGACTACCCTCCTAACCAGTTTGAATACTCACCTACGTAAAAAATGCTTTATTCCGTAGTTAATACTAGGATATCTTGCCAGGCAAGGGGTTACACTCAGACTGAAATCGATCAAATTTACCAAAAAAAAATTCAGGAAAAATGGCATACGTGCAGTCCTTCGCTATAATTGATCTAGCAAGCGGGGGCATCGTTATTCTGTGGAAATACCATAGAACTAAAGAGTTGGATACCTATTGTTTCACGCATATATCAAGGTTTTTCATTCTCTATAATTTTGCTTTCCAAAAAGGTATTTTTTTTAGAGAAAATTGACCATAGCTCCCCCTATGCGTTAAAATCAAAACATTTTTATTTTTATAAAATTATAGTCACTCATGAGGGTCAAATGATGTTCAAATTTTACATCAATATATTTTATAATAAAAATTTTATGGTATGATGTTTTGGTAGCTGGGGGCCGAGTTTGGGGCCCGATCAAGAACAACTTTTAGCAAGATGGTTAACTTTCATGTAGGAAGGCACAAAAAAATTCAGGCGATCTAAAAGTCTGTTGCAAAAAAACAAGTGAAAGAACCGCGAAATTGCAGTTAAATAGTGTTTTAGATAGTCATGACATTCAAATTATTTTATTTTTAAACAGTTTTGAGTGGAATAAAAAGATTCAATTTTATTAAATATATATGTTATAAAACTTTTTTAATCAATAAAATTGCTTTAAAAATAAGTGAGTTACGACATGTTGAAAAATAAGCTCGCGGCGTGAAATTTGGTGCCCCCCCTAGAATTTTACTCTACAAAAAGGTATTTTTTTAGAGAAAATTGACCATAGCTCCCCCTATGCGTTAAAATCTAAAAAAAATTTTTATAAAATTATAGTCACTCATGTTGTTCAAATTTTAAATCAATATATTTTATAATAACAATTTTATGGTATGATGTTCTGGTAGCTGGGGGCCGAGTTTGGGGCCCAATCAAAAATTTTTTTGGCAATATGGTTAACTTTCATGTAGGAAGGCACAAAAAAAAATCAGGCGATTTAAAAATCTGTTGAAAAAAAAACGAGTGAAAGAACCGAGAAATTGCAATGGCGATTTCTCCCGTTAGATTAGACAGGGACAAAAGTTCTACCCAAAAAGGATAGAACTTACTCCCACTTACACCCAACCAAACAAATTCTGTATTTGTTCTTTGTTGAACAAATACAATATTTACTTGGTCGGGCGAAAAGTGTAACTATATTATTTTTATTAAAGAAATTACTGGCGCCATCTAAATTTTAGTAGAATTATCTTATTCTACAGATTCACATTAGCTATGTTAGTTCGTGCCGCTCAGTGCTACACTTTCCGGCCAAACAAATAAATACTGTATTTGTTTCATGAAAAACAAATACAGTATTTATTTGGTTGGCTGGAAAGTGTAGCAAAAATGAGATAGAGATAGGGTAGACGTCTTTTGTTTCATAATTCTAGTTGTAGAGAGCTCCATTAAATAGTATTTTAGATAGTCATGACAGTCAGTCAAATTGTTTTATTTTAAAAAAGTTTTAAGTGGAATAAAAAGATCCAATTTTATTATATATATGTTATAAAACTTTTTTAATCAATAAATTTCTTTAAAAATAACTGAGTTACGAAATATTGAAAAATAAGCTCGCGGCGCTCAATTTGGTACATCCAGGATGTTGGAAAATATTTCAAGTTCTCAACTTGATACAGTTGAGAAAAATTTTTAAATTAAAATATGGTATGTGATACTATGATACGAATTTGAAGCAGATCGGTTTGTTGGTTTATAGGTATAATGCACTAACTGTAAGGACGTGGAACCTTCTAAACTTTAAGCTTTTTGAGCCACCTCTAAATTTTAAAAATTTTGAATAAAATTTTACCTATTTTCTTTCTACACCAAATAGAATAATTTTCGCTTTGGAACCACCTAAAAACCTACACGGTGGTTTTTTGGGGGTATTTTTTGTTTTTATCGAAACCCTGAAATTCCTTTACCATTCGATAGTTGAACCCACAAAAAACGCAAGATTTAAATATGCTAAAATGTCAATTTTACTAATTATTTTATAGTGTAAGTAAGATTTTAAGAAATAGGTTAGGTTAATTTGACAATTAATTGTCAGTTTTTTCAAAGTTTTATACAGAAAATGCATGCGAATAATGTCGAATATTAAAAAAATAATAATAATAAATAATAAACTGAAAAAACATTTAGAATATTTAATCAAATCAAAAATTAAAACACAATATTTAGTAAATCTTATGAAAAAATAAAAAATTGAACTCTACTAACCAAACATATAATTTATGAAAATTATGATTTTCGTTTAAAAAAAGTTTTCCCAGAGGTTTTCTTTCGCTTTTTTAATCTTGGAACTATCGATGCGGCGACGGGCGATGGTTTTTAAGCCAGGAAAATTTGTATTGTTTATAGCATGCACCGCTTCTTGTAAATGGTATTCTCTCAAAATCTACCTAGCGCTTCGTTTAATATATAATGGAATGCGTAGCAATACATATGTTCACGGCTTGTTTTACTCTTCGCAGCTCGTTTAGCATTAATTTTTTTTTAATAAAAAACGAAGCACTCGGTAGATTTTTTTAATTTTCGCTGAAAGTCATATAAATGGACGGTACTATCGAATGGTAAAGGAATTTCAGGGTTTCGAAAAAGACAAAATATACCCCCAAAAAAGCACTAGAGCTCAACTTTAACCTGAAACATAATTTAAATTAGCCTAATTTAATTAGATACTTCAAAGAACAATTGATGCTTTTGACATTGCTTAATTAGATGGTATTGATTTTTATGATTTTCGTTTAAAAAAAGTTTTCCCAGAGGTTTTCTTTCCCTTTTTTAATCTTGGAACTATCGATGCGGCGACTGGCGATGGTTTTTAACCCAGGAAAATTTGTATTGTTTATAGCATGCACCGCTTCTTGTAAATGGTATTCTCTCAAAATCTACCGATCGCTTCGTTTAGTATATAATGGAATGCGTAGCATTACATATGTTCACGGCTTGTTTTACTCTTCGCAGCTCGTTTAGCATTAATTTTTTTTTAATAAAAAACGAAGCACTCGGTAGATTTTTTTAATTTTCGCTGAAAGTCATATAAATGGACGGTACTATCGAATGGTAAAGGAATTTCAGGGTTTCGAAAAAAAAAAAATATACCCCCAAAAAAGCACTAGAGCTCAACTTTAACCTGAAACATAATTTAAATTAGCCTAATTTAATTAGATACTTCAAAGAACAATTGATGCTTTTGACATTGCTTAATTAGATGGTATTGATTTTTATGATTTTCGTTTAAAAAAAGTTTTCCCAGAGGTTTTCTTTCCCTTTTTTAATCTTGGAACTATCGATGCGGCGACGGGCGATGGTTTTTAACCCAGGAAAATTTGTATTGTTTATAGCATGCACCGCTTCTTGTAAATGGTATTCTCTCAAAATCTACCGAGCGCTTCGTTTAGTATATAATGGAATGCGTAGCATTACATATGTTCACGGCTTGTTTTACTCTTCGCAGCTCGTTTAGCATTAATTATTTTTTAATAAAAAACGAAGCACTCGGTAGATTTTTTTTAATTTTCGCTGAAAGTCATATAAATGGACGGTACTATCGAATGGTAAAGGAATTTCAGGGTTTCGAAAAAGACAAAATATACCCCCAAAACAGCACTAGAGCTCAACTTTAACCTGAAACATAATTTAAATTAGCCTAATTTAATTAGATACTTCAAAGAACAATTGATGCTTTTGACATTGCTTAATTAGATGGTATTGATTTTTATGATTTTCGTTTAAAAAAAGTTTTCCCAGAGGTTTTCTTTCGCTTTTTTAATCTTGGAACTATCGATGCGGCGATGGGCGATGGTTTTTAACCCAGGAAAATTTGTATTGTTTATAGCATGCACCGCTTCTTGTAAATGGTATTCTCTCAAAATCTACCGAGCGCTTCGTTTAGTATATAATGGAATGCGTAGCATTACATATGTTCACGGCTTGTTTTACTCTTCGCAGCTCGTTTAGCATTAATTTTTTTTTAATAAAAAACGAAGCACTCGGTAGATTTTTTTAATTTTCGCTGAAAGTCATATAAATGGATGGTACTATCGAATGGTAAAGGAATTTCAGGGTTTCGAAAAAAACAAAATATACCCCCAAAAAAGCACTAGAGCTCAGTAGTAGTAGTAAGGGTGGGGAGGCTACAAGCCAGGCAACTAGGCCATTATGGCCCTTTTTGCCAGCCCCGAGCTGTCCCAGCCACACATCTACCCTACTCCCTGCCTAAACCTGCCGGACCTCCTTATAAAGGTCGCGATATCTGTCCAGGCAAGGGTACGCAACTTCGGAGAGTTGTCACTCCGAAGATCTCCTGTCGTATTCTGCCGAACCGATCGCATTGTCCTAGGAAATGGAAGGACGATTCTTCGTCTATCCCGCAACCCGAACAGACGGGGTCGTTACCGACCTTCATCTTGAACAGGTGCCTTCCTAGTCCACAGTGACCCGTGAGGATCCCTGTGAGTTGGCTGATCGTGGCTCGGCTTCTTCCTAGTAGCCACGCGGTTTTTGACCTGCTTGGACCGGAAAGGAAGTCCTTTGCCTGTCTGCAGTTCGTGACCGTTGACCAGCTTTCCCTTAGTTTTTCTCCAGCCCACGTGTTGAGGGCTGATGTGACTTGTTTCCTTGTAATACCAAGCATGGGTTCGGGTCCTAGAGCTCAACTTTAACCTGAAACATAATTTAAATTAGCCTAATTTAATTAGATACTTCAAAGAACAATTGATGCTTTTGACATTGCTTAATTAGATGGTATTGATTCTCCAATTAGCACCTAATAGACTGTAAAGTTTAAGATAGTCATTTATACGCTCTGAATTAGAGTTCATAAATATAAACTTTAACAGTTAAAATAATTTAAATACAGACTACATGATTTAATAGGTTTTTTTTAACTATTTTATTTCGCATTTTAAATTATAAGTAAATATTTATAATATGCGTTATAACCAGTATCCGGCGTATTTCCAGTTATAGTCCAGTCTTCAAGTTAATAAAAGAGGCTTTACCTAAAAATAATTCAGGGAGTTTAGATTTTTGGTTTATTAGGTAGGGTTTAATAAACAATTTTGCGATGTTGAACTCGATTTGGAACTGTCATTTTTTAAACTTATTTTTCACAAAAAACCGACTTATCTCAAGATCGGTGCATCCTAGAACAAAAAAATATGAAAATAAAGAGGACCAAATCTCCAACATTTTTTGTGTCATATGTTTTTTTGTACCACTTATAGCTAATTCACGGCACCGCCTTAAACGTTACACTGTAGGGTTTTAGATTTTTCTTTATGACTCGGTTAGAAAGGTTTTTTTATGCTTAATGGTGTTTCAATCGAAAATCGGTTTACTCGAAATAATGGGGCACAAATGTGTAAATTATTTAAAAAAAAAATCTTACGTAAATTAAAAAGAAAGTGCCAGATAGATTTTTTAATTTTCAGCCAAAATGTTCTCAGGGGCATGCCTAACCGAAGATAAAGAACAATTTTAGTTTTTCGAAAAAAACATTAAAAATCTAAAAACGTATAGTGTAAAATTTTATTGTAAAAGTATGCAAATTTTAAAAATCCGTTTTTGTGAAAAACACGTTGAAAAAATGACAGTTCCAACGTCTCAAAATTGTTTTTTTTTTATTTACTGCCATTAACCCTACCCAATAAACCGAAAATCAAAACTCCCTAAACTATTTTCAGGTAAAGCCTCTTTTATTGACCTGAAGACTGGACTACAACTGGAAATACGCCGGCTACTGGTCATAACTTTATAAAATTTAGGTGAATTTTTAAAGCTTTTTTTATGGCATTCACCAATCACTTTTTAGTTTTTAACATATTCACACTGAAAAAAAAAAACACTGGTTGTCATAGAACGATTCGTAAAATTTTCACATGAAGCGATATTTTAGATACCATGAAACGACACTTTCTGTAAAATTACATAGTTCTTAATTGATAATAAGTGTAAATCATATAAAGAACTTTCACTTTCGGGTTTAGACCGTGTTAATGGATTTTCACTTTCCGACGTTTCGTCTCTTACTACTAGAGACATCTTCAGGGATTAATCTGAAACTGTTTCAGATTAATCCCTGAAGATGTCTCTAGTAGTAAGAGACGAAACGTCGGAAAGTGAAAATCCATTAACACGGTCTAAACCCGAAAGTGAAAGTTCTTTATATCTTAATGGCCGTGAAAGCTTAAAATCTAAAATAAGTGTAAATCAATGTAAAACTATGAAATTTTAAATATATTTACATTATTGTTGTAATTTTGTGTAATTTTAAATTACAATATTTTATCCGTCTTTTGCATTTCTTTACCATAAATTAAATTTATTTATACACATTTGTTAAAAGCAGGCAACATTTCATGTCCGTCCTTAAGTATTAAAGTACGATGTATTTTTATTTTATTTTATTTTAAAAACTTGACATGTGTAAACTCTGTAATAACACGTAATAAAATTATTATTATTATTATTATTAAAAAAAAAAAAAAAAAATGGATTGCAACGCAAAGCCATTCGTATAATATGTGGCATGAACTATAGGGATGATGTAAGACATTGTTTTTTAGATCTGAATTTGTTAACTTTTCCGAGTATGTATATTTTTTATTGTTTAATTTTTGCAAAAGAAAATCTTAATGTATACTCAATAAGATCAAACATGCATAACCATGATATTAGAACTCAAAATAATTTAAACATCAGATTTCTTAGACTAAATTCCAGCAGATTCAGTGAAAATTATTTTATTCCCCTATTTTACAATAAAATTCCTGAACATATTAAACAACTACCCTTAAACAATTACAAAAGTAAAATTAGAGCGTTTTTAGTGAGGAAGGCATTTTATAGTTATCAAGAGTTTTTGTCTTTAAACTGTATTGATATTTAAAAAAAGTTATATATACCTATATTGTGCTTGTATTTTACCGCTTATTTATTAATGTACGATGTATTTTTATTTTATTTTATTTTAAAAACTTGACACATGTAAACTCTGTAATAACACGTAATAAAATTATTATTATTATTATTATTATTATTATTATTAAGTACGTGACTTTAGAACTATAGTTTTTTTAACAAAAATTAAAAAACATGTGTATAGGATCATAACTTCCTATCCATTTGTAACTAAATATTTAGTTACAAATGGAAAAGAAGTTATGATCCTATACAATTGTACTTTAATTTTTGTTAAAAACACTCCCATCCAACAAGGTATAACTCAAGTTAGGCCCATTTTGAGTTATACTCATAGGTAAACGCCTTGAAAAAAGATACACATGGTGGTACTACTCAGATTTCTCCACAGGCCATTTTAACCAAAAGTTTACCTAAAAACACTAAAGTAAAAAATTCTAAACTTGAATATTATCAGAAACAAACAATAAATAAATAATAAATACTTATACAGTTAAATAGAGAATTTTATAAGCTTTCAAATGATGTATCACGTGCTACCTTTTCCACATCAGTTATTTGCCCACCCTTAAACAAAAAAAAATATATTTTAGAATTTTAGCTGTTTGAAAAATGACAATATATGAGTTACGGCTTTGTTGATTGGGGGTATCGTACACTTTAAAAAGGATCCTTTGCGGTAATGGCATATGAAATTAGGCCAAATGCTTCGTACTCTTGAATTCGTCCAAAAGCGCCTTTTCTTAACTTGAAAATATAATTCACTTGCCAAGATCTTTCTGATTCTTTAATTTAAAATTCTTTGATCTTGTGTGAAATTCAAGTGGTCTTGTCTCAAAAGAAAAATTCTTGGGCCAAAGTATTTAAAATTATTTAATTTTTAACAATCTTAAAACAAGATAAATGATTTTTGCCTCAAATGCGCCAGGTCCAAGAGAATTTTAAAAATATTTCAAAAGCGACACTTTTCTTGGGACAAGATAGATACTTTTGTTTGAAGATACACATATTTTAAGCTAAAAGAATAACTGCCAAGAGTGTTGACTACTTTGAGCTAAGAACGTCATTTTTTTCAGTGTACAGTTCCAAAGTCACGTACTTTAATATTTAAGGACGGACATGAAATGTTGCTGCTTTTTAACAAAAATTAAAGTACAATTGTATAGGATAATAACTTCAGATTTCCTATCCATTTATAACTGAATACTCAGGTTACTTTTTACAGTGTATATCTCAAACTTAACCTTTTTTTTTTGGTTAACTTTTAATATTTGTTACTCTAAAGTGCTATCGATTTTGCAATAAGCGGCAAAATAGCATTTCTAAAGCACCCTATTATGTGACATATAACCTAGAACTAAAATAGATTAGATCTGGGTTGGGTCGATGGGTAACCTGTAGCTTTTTAATCACTGTGACCTATAAAATCTATTGAAGGAAATAGAGTATGAATGAAATATTCGACCCGCTAACTTTTAGTCTGGCACAATCTTTTAAAAATTGGTCAAGTTCGAGTTATATTCGCTCCTTGGGCATTTCGTACTTAGTTTTTTCTTGTCATGCCTATATTTCCATGGAAATACGGGGTGATTAGTTACTGGCATGCCAAAATTTAAGAATTGATTCTACATCCAAAAATATGAAAAAAAGTTCCTATAACATATTGAATGGGGAACAAAAAAAAGCACACGTTGTTCTAGAAGAACTTTTAAATGACATGACAACTTCCATTTTTTTTTCTTTTTGGAATTTGTTATATGAGCTCTAATTAAAAAAATAGGACCAAAATTTTAAAAATCGTTAGAGCCGTTTTTGAAAAAAATTTGTTTTTTAGAAAATATCTCTGATATTTCACGCTAACATACTCGGTTTGCCCTCGATGTCTCAGATTGTGACCAAACTTGGCATAGAGGTACCACTATGGTACCTAAGCACTCCATCTGTTCACGATACCGGGTGTCCCACCAACCAGGTTCTAGACAAGTTATATCTCCGTTATTTGAAAAGGTATTTTTTTTTTTTAAATAGCGTTAAATGGGAGCCAAAAAAGATTTTATTGACTTATTTAACCCCCCCCCAATGCTTACTCACTCCCTTGTAACCACCCCACCCTCTGATTTTCAAATAACACCTCCCACCCCCATTTTTATCTAAGAAAATGAAATTACATTTCATTTTGAATTAAACCATGTATTATAAATAGTATCTTATTCTTTTAGGGGCTTCCAATAACAATTATTATTTAGTAATAATAAAGTCCCACCAGGTTTTAGACGGCCTATATCTCCATTATTTAAAAAGATAAAAAAGTTAAAAAAATAAATAAAATTAAATTGGAGTCAAAGTAGAATTTACTGACATATGCATAACTACCCCTTATTAACCCACCCTCTTGGAACCACCTCCAACTAGTTTTTTAAATAGCACTCCCCTATTTTACTGAAGAATATGAAAGCACATTTCATTTTAAATTTAACCAGAAAAATTTCCAAAAACTTACGTTAAATTGTACCCAAAAGAAAATTGATTAATATATACAAAACCAACTCATAATAACTCTCTCCACTCTCCTGGAACTACCCGCAACTTTGTTTTAAATACCACCTTTCTATTAATAAATAATAATTGTTATTTAGAGCCCCTTAAAATCTAAGATACCACTTTAATAAGAATTAGGGGGTGCTATTTGAAAAACAGAACTTGGGGGTAGTTTCAAGGGAGTGAGAAAGCAAGGGGCGGTTTTGAATAAGTCAGTAAAATCTTCTTTGGCTTTGATTTAATGCTATTTTTTGCAAATTTTAATAACTTTTCAAATAACGGAGATAAGCTATATCAAGAACTTGGTGTGACACCCAGTATAGTGAACGGATGGACCGTTTTGAAAAAAAATTGAATGGAGTGCTTAGGTACTATAGTGGTACGACTATGCCAAGTTTGGTCAAAATCCGAGACATCGAGGGCAAACCGAGTATGTTAGCTTGAAATATCAGAGATCTTTTCTAAAAAACACATTTTTTTCAAAAACGGCTCTAACGATTTTTAAAACTTTGGTCTTATTTTTTTTAATTAGAGCTCATATAACAAATTCCAAAAAGAAAAAAAATGGAAGTTATCATGTCATTTAACAGTTCTTCTAGAACACCGTGAGCACCAATAAAATATTAATGCTGGTGGGTGATTCCTTATTTAAAACTAGTCTAAGAGCTGGTGACCATTTTTTTTCATTATTTGCTCCCACACTGAAAAAAAGGATCCTTTGTGGTAATGGCATATGAAATTAGGCCAAATGCTTTGCACTCTTGAATACGTCCAAAAGCGCCTTCTCTTAACATGAAAATATAATTCACTTGCCAAGATCTTTCTGATTCTTTAACTTAAAACTCTTTGATCTTGTGTGAAATGCAAGTGGTCTTGTCTCAAAAGAAAAATTCTTAAGCCAAAGTATTTAAAATTATTTAATTTTTAACAATCTTAAAACAAGATAAATGGTTTTTGCCTTAAATGCGCCAGGTCCAAGAGAATTTTAAAAATATTTCAAAAGCGACACTTTTCTTGGGACAAGATAAATATTTTTGTTTGAAGATACACATCTTTTAAGCTAAAAGAATAACTGCCAAGAGTGTTGACTACTTTGAGCCAAGAACGTAATTTTTTTCAGTGCGGCTGTATTTAATATAATATATTATGTCTTAAAGTACATTCAAATTAAGCTACTTTCAAATCGCCAGGTCCTGGATCGGGTTTCCTTTGGATGCTAGAAGCCTCGAAAAGGTGGTGAAATGGGGTCCCCGCAAAAATATATTTTTTACTTACCGAGTCAAACAAATTACATTTATTGCATTTAGATTAGTCTATTTTTACAGTTTTACACAATTATTCAGTAGGCTAAGAGTTAAAAAAATGACTTTAAAGTTTTGTTTTCATGTCTACATTTGATAGTTCTAGTCGTAGCTAAAAAATTACATTTTTGTAGAAAATTATTTGTTTTTTCATGTTTTTCTGATACGGTTAAATCGACACTCCCAAGGAACAAGGATGTAACTCAAGTTAGACCCATTTTGAGTTATACTCGTAGGTAAACGCCTTGAAAAAAGACACACATGGTGGTACTACTCAGGTTTCTCCACAGTCCACTTTAAGCAAAAGTTTACTTAAAATCACTAAAGTAAGAAATTCTAAACTTGAATATTATTAGAAACAAACAGTAAATAAACAATAAATACCTAAACAGTTAAATAGAGAATTTTATAAGCTTTCAAATGATGCATCACATGACTTCCTTTTCCACTTCAATCATTTACCCACCCTTAAATAACAAAAAAAAATATTTTAGAAATTTAGCTGTCGTGAAAAATGACAATATATGAGTTACGGCTTTGTTGCTTGGGGGTATCGAAACAGTATTTTATGATACAGACGAAAATGCTGTTTTTAGGCTACTTGCATATCGCCAGGTCCTGGATCGGGTTCCGTTGGATGCTAGAAGCCTCGAAAAGGTGGTGAAATGGGGTCCCCGCAAAAATATATTTTTTACTTACCGAGTCAAACAAATTACATTTATTGCATTTAGATTAGTCTATTTTTACAGTTTTACACAATTATTCACTAGGCTAAGAGTTAAAAAAAGACTTTAAAGTTTTGTTTTCATGCCTAGATTTTATATTATATTTTGTCTTAAAAAGGTATCTAAACTTTTGGATAGAATAAGAATAATTTATTTTACTCAATTTGTTTACAATAATGTAAGGTTGTTTAAATACAATAAATTGTTAACACGATACACAATGTAAAATACAGAGACGTCAAAAAAAATTTTGATAATAATTACAATTAGTCATTAAAATTAACAATTACTCATTTAAAAATTCATTAAGGGAATAATAGGATTTCTTTATTAAGAAAAATTTCAATTTTCTTTTAAATAATTTTTTGCTGTATGTTGCAAATTTTTTATCTATTTGAAATAATTTATTTAAACATATAACACCTGCATGATCAGGATTTTTTTGGGAAATTTTAAGTCTTGCAGGAGGTACGGCTAACATGTCCTTACTCCGGGTTTCACGCTTATGAATATCCCCCCTTGTATGTGTGTTGGGGCTATTTTTAGCATAAGTAAGAAGAGAGTACAAATAAAGGCCAGTTAATGTTAATATTTTGTGTAGGACTGTATATTTATTATTCTCATTGGTTATGTTACCTACACTTCGGTAGGTACACCCCGGCATTCAACCATGTCGGTTATAGCCTATTTATATGTACACGGAAAAAAAAAATTATAGCTAGGAGCGCTATAACACACATACCAAGCAAATTATAATCGCTTATTATATAAATACAAGGCTTTCTCTTACAATTATGGCAGTTAGTGTAAAAATTTATATGAAATACTTTAATTGTTTAGTGAATAATAAAATATAACAAATAGTATGGCATTTATAGCTTAAATAGATTTAATTATTATCCGTGCTAATAATTTTTATAATATAATAAAATTTCTGTAAATTTATAATAGTGCCTGTAATAAATATAATCGTGTCTGTAATATATATAATCGTTTCCAATTTATTTTTAACATTATTAGTTATTGTGTCCCTTATAATCTATAGCTTAAATCACTATAATTTGCCACTGTTACCAAATATCTTATAATGTATAGCGCAGAGCCCACTAATTTCTTTCCGTGTAGTCATTCAAGTAGTAATTAAGTAATTTTTAAAAACATCACTACACATCCATGCCCCAGGCGGGATTAGAACCCGCGACGTCTGCATTACGCGCTTCGCCTTAGACCACAGAGGCCGTATATAAGTTAATTATTACTGTAGTACTGTAGTACTGTACTTGCACATAGATATACAGTAATATTATTTTTATTCGATTGGTTCTAAAAGTTGAACTTTGTGGCCCTAGGGCTAAAAAGTTGTTTTCGCCCGCTAACTAAAACTTGTTATTTTTAAGCTTTTTAAAAGAAGATGCTTTACCTTTACTGTAATATTAAAAAAGAAATATTTTTGGTCTTGAACTAACTATTCTTTTTTTAACAGTTACAGTTATTATAATCATTTCATACAAAATAAAAATTTCTTCTATAACATAACCTCAAAATATATGCTAACTGATTAATCTGTATTCATCCACTAAAAAAAATTAAAAACACAAAATTTCAATTGTAAAATCAATTTCAATATTTATAATATTCATAAAACGGTTCAGAAGTATTACTATTTTCATATCAGACACATTTTAATAGAAATTAACCACCAAGCTATAGCTTTTTTAATTTGAAAATGAAACCACACGCAAAAGAAATGATTCAATTGTTTTTTAGCGATTTGATTGGATAGCAATTTGTCATGGATAGATAAGTAATAAGACACAATTAAAAATTAAATATATTTTAATAATTTATTATAATTAGTAACAATCGAATAAAAAATATTGTATAATACACGGGCAAAAAGTTTAATTTCAATTTCGTAGGTTTATTACCCTCGAGCCGGCCCGATCGGCCTGCCCTCGGCTTCTAAAAACCTACTCAATCGAAAAACTGAACTTTTTTCCCTTGTACTATAAATAACTATTTTTGGGTATGTTTAGCGTAGCTCACATGGCGAGCTTTTTACGTTCTAGTACCCTGTGTAGTTAAAATTTATAAATTAATCTCTTATATTAGGTTCCTATATTTGGGCCATGTGTCTATTATATATAAATGGATACTGTTCACTGTGTTTTATAAGATAATACAATAGTATTAGCGCACAAGTTAGTTAATGCTTGTTGGAAATTTCCATTAATTATCCTCTCCTTTCAATTTCCAAACTTTATAAGACTGCTATCTTAATATAAAGTTACTATTATTATACGGTATTAGTTAAATATACGTAATTATGGTGCACAAAAATGATCCTTGAAAGATCTAACATAAATCCTTTGCATAAAACTTAGGGAACGTTCAAGTATTACGTAACGCAAATTTTGATCATTTTGGACCCCCCCCTGTAACGCTATTTTCCTATAACATTAACATGGGCGTAACACTCCAAAATGACCAAATGACCCTCCCCCCTAGGAGCCAAGAGTGTTGACTACTTTTAGCCAAGAACGTCATTTTTTTCAGTGTACACTGGTGAAAATTCGTTTATGAGTTATGAACGTTAAAAATCAACACAGAACATATTATGTGTGTTTTCGTGTTTATTTTTAAATTTTGTGACTCATAAGTTATGACCAAAAGAAATCCCCCCCCCCACAGGAGCCAAGAGTGTTGACTACTTTGAGCCAAGAACGTCATTTTTTTCAGTGTACCCTGGTGAAAATTCGTTTATGAGCAGTACTCGGCGAATTTCCAGTACTCGCATAGGCGCCGCGTCGACTCTAGCGTTGAGACAAGGTTTTAAATATTTACATTTTTATTTCTTTTTATCTTGATTTTTTAATGATTCCATTTAAACGAGTAAGGTGGGAAAAAAGTTATCGACAAATAAAAATTAAAAACTTTCGTATTCTTAAAAGATAAAAATCGAATGTCGTTTTTTTTTTTGAAAAACACCGATATATATATATACGTATGTATAGTTAATATGCAGTCATCGGCGAATTTCCAGTGCTCACATAGGCGCTGCGTCGATTCTATCGTTGACGCGAGGTTTTAAATATTTACATTTTTATTTTCTTCGAAAAACACCGATATATTTACATATTTATAGTTAATATGTATATTCAATATTGTTGTGTGTAACAAATTAGTCGTCAAATGTTTCGATTTAGTGACCTTTATAAAAATTTCCCTCAAAATTCGGCAAAATTATTCCGTAAGCCTATGTTTCTGTGTTTATTTTCAACTTTGATGAGTCATAACTGAATTTATTCCGATTAATGTTTATGAGTATAAACGTTAAAAATCAACACAGAACATATTATGTGTGTGTTCGTGTTTATTTTTAACTTTTATGACTCATAAGTTATGAGTCATAAACGAATTTTAGCCTGGGTATGATAATTATCATTATTATAATAAATTATAAATCATTCTTATAGCTTATTTGTACGATAGTGTTGTTCATAGAAGTGACAAACTTTGAAGTTCCAAGATACCCAAATCTACCCTTTTTGGGTCACTCGGAAATAAAAAGGATGTTAACAAATAAAATTGAGTAAATTAAACCTGGGTATTAAAACAACGCCTTTTTATAGCCTAATAAAATAAAGAATACAAGCATTTTCTCGTAAAATAACGAATCACGAAAATATAACTATTATTTGATTGTTTTATTGATAAACATTTAAACCAGAATGTATTTTAATTTAATTTTAATGTTGCTCTACTAAAACATATAAATTGTATTGCTTTTAATCAGATAAATGATACAGAATAATTTTTAAAATATTTAAATATTTATTTTTTTATCCTAAAGAACCTGGCACACATATAGGGGGGTTCCTGGGCCTCAGTCAAACTGCCTTAAATTTTGATATTTTGTAATTTCGGGGGTAAACATTAAATTAGGAAAATTGCTGCCAAATTAAATGACGAGTTTCGGAGAAAAACGCTTTTAAAAATCTAATTTTATGACAGATTTTTTGACGTATATTAAGGTTATTTTTTACTTACGTAAATATTAACTTAATTAGCCTTTTTAAGTTTATTATACTCTAATAATTAAAGAACAGGCAAGATAAATATTACATAAAAGGCTTTATTATCATTAACTTACATGTGGTTCTATAAAATTTTTAAAACTTTGTGAAACTTCCACATGCTGGCATTTTCCACGTGTTTGCTAATTATCTGCATATTTTCTGTTAGATTTTTGCTTGATTATGTTGAAGCATGGTTTGGTACATGGACAAATATTTTATAATTATATATTTTAGATTTTCTTGATATATTTTTTCAAAACAATATCTGATGGTTGACAAATCTCTCATGATATTTTCATATGCAAAAAATATTATTGAGATTGCCTAGCAACTACTTAATTCATTAGTGAACCCTTTATAGTAATATTTATTAAAAGTTGTTGCTAGGCAATCTCAATAATATATTTTACCTATGAAAATATGGACAGATTTGTCAAGCCTCAGACGTATTTTTGGAAAAATATATCAAGAAAATCTAAAATATATAATTATAAAATATTTGTCGATGTACCAAACCATGTTTCAACGTAATCAAGCAAAAATCTAACAGAAAATATGCAGATAATTAGCAAACACGTGGAAAATGCCAGCATGTGGAAGTTTCACAAAGTTTTAAGATTTTTATAGAACCACATGTAAGTAAATGATAATAAAGCCTTTTATGTAATATTTATCTTGCCTGTTCTTTAATTAATAGAGTATAATAAACTTAAAACGGCTAATTAAGTTAATATTTACGTAAGTAAAAAATAACCTTAATATACGTCAAAAAATCTGTCATAAAATTAGATTTTTAAAAGCGTTTTTCTTCCAAACTGGTCATTTAATTTGGCTGCAATTTTCCTAATTTAATGTTTACCCCCGAAATTACAAAATATCAAAATTTGAGGCAGTTTGACTGAGGCCCAGGAACTCCCCTATATGTGTGCCAGGTTCTTTGTAATTTTTAATAATTGTCTGAAATTTTTTTTGGTGGTTAAGGTAAAATTTTACGGTCAAAATTAAGTGGAGTTGGAAACTTTAAGAGTGATGACCTTTGTTTACTCATCAGTCTTTTTATAGAGATAAAAAAATGCTAGTCCGCAAAATTTAGTTCTACACTTCCCTACTGTAAAACCTCGGAACTCCCCTGATAGTTTCTGTACTTTGACAATAATATAAACTTTTTAGTACTGTATAGTATATTGTCAAAAGTTTTTATAAATATATACCATTTATTTATTTATTTATGTAGGTACTGATTTATTACAGAGTCATGGAGAGCTCAAATAAGCTTCAGAGCTTGTGCTAGGGGCTCTCCATTAATTTTGACCAAATTTATATATAATTAGTTAACAATACTTCAAATTTGGTTGTTGTGGTTAGGTCTTGAAATTGTATGATTTCTAATTTTATCTATCTATCTTTACTTCTATGGAATTTTGAAAATTTCCATTTACTTGGATTCCATTTTTCAAGCTAAATTTCCAGTTTTTACTTTTTTTATGAAAACAAAAGTAGGGTATCGCATTTTGGGCTAAATCGCCTGCAACGATAAGACTTTACATGTTTATAGAACATAAAAAATAAATACTTAGCCAAAATTTCAGCCCTTTTTACATCCCGGAACATACTTTAATTAATTATTTTAATTAAGAATTTTCACATATGTCAATGTACGATTTGGCAACATTGCACGAAACTTCAAGTGTCAAATGTCATCTCGTCAAAATAAAAATAACTTTGCACATTAACTACTACAGTGGGGCCAAAGTGGGTCTGTGTTGTGTTCACTGCTCTTGACAATAATATTAAAATATTTGGTTGTGGTTTATTAGTTTTCACGGATTTAATTTACTGTAATTCAATGTGTAATTAGGCTGGACTTACGTGACTAGTTTCTTAAGTTTCAGTACAATTATGGAGTTATTTTTGAGGTATTTATACTATAATAACATTGTAAGCAAACCATTAGCTTCAATGATAACCCAAAGCATCTAGTTCCATGGGACAGTGTTACCCAAGACAAGTAATTTAATCTGGCTTTCAACATGTTAAATTAGTTTATTTCCACGATATGATTTAAAACTAGATTATAAAAAAGTTACACATAGAATTTTAACTTATAATATTAATTAAATATATTTATTTAAAAATAAATATATTGAATTAATATTGAACAGTGTTTTTATTATACATCCTATCTAAACGTATTTAAGTGGGTTTTGTAAATAAACAAAAAATATTGCTTTTTTTCAGTATGATTCACATTTAGCTCAAGAATAATGCGATGTTGTCGGGTTTACGATATCAAATATTTCCTTAGTTTTTATTTTTTTTTTTTCATTTTGTTTTTTATTAACAAATAACACAGTTTTTTATCATTTCTTTTCATCATTTTGCACTGTTTTAAACAAAAACATATTTTTCTGGCTTAGCCCAAAACTCCTATTTCCCTTCTTTCTTGGTAATAATTACTGCGACAATTTTTTTAGTCTGATGAACGCGTCTCATAGTGCCCCCCTTTACCCTATTAATAGAACCTAAAAGTATCTAGTTAACCTTTCAGTTAAACATTGATTTATTACACCAGATTTTATTTATTTCAGGCACAAAATGGAATTAGAAAAGGACAATAACATTTAGGACACTTGACTAATTAATTAGGACTTCACATCAAAATTCAAAATGGCCAACACAGCACATTTGGTCCGTCGACAGAGCTCGAGAGACATGAACCCTCAGCGTTCCATAGATCGCTTAGAGCTTAAGGAAATGAAAGGACGTCTTGTAGTCGAGAACGGTAAAACCGGAAATAAGCTTTACGGGGCTACAAACGTTGCTTTCGAAGAAACAAGTCCTAACAGCAAAATAAAATCTGCTTGTAGCAGTAAAAGAAACTCAACGGATGGTAAAGCCATTTTTAAGCCTGAATGTGCAGAGGACGAACGAGAATCCTGGGATAGTAAACTTACTTTTCTTCTCGCAACTGTGGGATATGCCGTGGGACTGGGAAATGTGTGGAGGTTTCCTTATTTAGCACAGAAAAATGGCGGTGGGGCATTTTTGATACCGTATTTTGTTATGTTATGTATCGAGGGTATACCGATTTTTTATTTGGAACTGGCTATTGGACAGAGATTGAGGAAAGGTGCAATTGGGGTTTGGAATCAGGTTTCGCCGTTTTTAGCGGGTAAGTCACAAAATAACTATAGATAAAGAAAATATTAGCTAAAATTAAAGTATGTGGTGAGATTTATTACTATTTTAGATTTTAAGCTTTCACGGCCATTAAGATATAAAGAACTTTCACTTTCGGGTTTAGACCGTGTTAATGGATTTTCACTTTCCGACGTTTCGTCTCTTACTACTAGAGACATCTTCAGGGATTAATCTGAAACTAAGTTTCGAATCAACTTGTGTCACTATTTATGACACTCGGTATACAGGAAGAAAACCCACACTGACAGATACCTAAATGCATTTTCACATCACCATCCCTCTCAAAAACGCTCGGTAGTTAATTCACTTGTTCATAGGGCTTTCATGATTTCAGACAAGAATTCCCTAGACACAGAACTCCTTAAACTAACCAAAGCCTTGACCATGAACGGTTATACCAAAAAAGACATTAATAAGACCATATACAAATACAGAAATCCCAGACCCAAACAACAGGACAATAGTGACAATGACAGACAGACACAAGTTATACTTCCCTATGTAAACGGTATCACGGATAAAATAGGTAAACTTTTGAAGAAGTCAAATATTAAGCCTATATTTCGGTCCAACCAAAAATTAGGTCAATGTTTGACTTCAACAAAAGACAAAATACCCCTGAGTTCAGAAGGCGTATATAAAATACCCTGCTCCTGTGGTACGGTTTACATAGGTGAAACTAAGAGAAAAATTTCTACAAGACTTCAAGAGCATGAGCGCAATATAAGAAAAAAACAAATTTCCTTATCGGCAGTAGCCGAACATGTACATGAAACAGGTCATAAAATCAATTTGTCTGAAACAAAACAAATATTAACTGAAAACAGAAAAATGCCAAGGAAGATACGGGAATCGATAGAAATCATCAAGCATCCTAACAATATCAATCGGGACACTGGTTACCACTTACCTGCAATATGGAAGTCTTTGATAGGAAAAACCTCGTCACGGGTGAATAACCACAACTCGTCATGAATAGTGACACAAGTTGATTCGAAACTTAGTTTCAGATTAATCCCTGAAGATGTCTCTAGTAGTAAGAGACGAAACGTCGGAAAGTGAAAATCCATTAACACGGTCTCAACCCGAAAGTGAAAGTTCTTTATAGATTTATTACTTTTATATCTATATCTTAACTAGCTTTAAAGTAAACTAGTAAGTAACTTTAAAATAGTAACTTTAACCCTCATATCCAAACGAATTTTTCGCACTAAAATATTATTATTAGTTGATTTGACTGTATACCATTTTACAGTACTGTTATTACTGTTATTAAATCTCACAAGACCTTCTATTTTGCAAATAAACTTTATACAATAATTTAGCATTCCAATTAATTCATTCACACATACACTGAAAAAAAGGATCCTTTGCGGTAATGGCATATGAAATTAGGCCAAATGCTTCGCACTCTTGAATACGTCCAAAAGCGCCTTCTCTTAACATGAAAATATAATTCACTTGCCAAGATCTTTCTGATTCTTTAACTTAAAATTCTTTGATCTTGTGTGAAATGCAAGTGGTCTTGTCTCACATGAAAAATTCTTGGGCCAAAGTATTTGAAATTATTTAATTTTTAACAATCTTAAAACAAGATAAATGGTTTTTGCCTCAAATGCGCCAGGTCCAAGAGAATTTTAAAAATATTTCAAAAGCCACACTTTTCTTGGGACAAGATAAATACTTTTGTTTGAGTCAAGATACACATCTTTTAAGCTAAAAGAATAACTGCAAAGAGTGTTGACTACTTTCAGCCAAGAACTTCATTTTTTTCAGTGTACCAGATCTTAAAAATCCAAGTTTTGTTACTGATTGCAAATATTTTTTCTACAATTGACAAAAAAAACGTGATAATAAATAAAATTTTACAATTCAAAAAGTGAACTTTTTGCTTTTGAAGTTCTAGCACAGAGTAAAATTTACACAAAAAATGTAAACAAAAACCTTAAAAACTAGAAAAATTATAATAGTGTCCTTTGATTATAAAATAAATAAACAAATATCTGGACCTTAAATAAAAACCAATAACTTTTCTGCAATAGCGCGACGTTTCGTCTTAATCAAGACTTTTTTAAGCTTAGCATATTTAAAACACTAAATTTAACATAAATATTATATAAATAAACAATTACGGACAATAACCAAAGCTTTAGAACCGTACACGTAGACATATTTTAAATTAATTGTATAACCATAAATGTAACACGTGCTTAAAATAATTTGAGTATTTAAGCACTACAATTTAAAACTAAAATCGATCAAATCAAAAAGTCAGCATTTCATGACGTTTGCAGATAAAAAGGATATAGTTTATATTCACCATTTTATATTATATTTGGAAAAACTAATGCGTTTTTCTGCTGAAACTCCGGAAAAGAATATTTCAGAGATTGTCTTGTATTTACACATCAGCAGTATTTGGCGTAAACTCAGTTATGACTCATCAACGTTGAAAATAAACACAGAAACATAGGCTTACGGAATAATTTTGCCGAATTATGAGGGAAATTTTTATAAATCGAAACATTTGACGACTAATTTGTTACCCACAACAATATTAACTATACATATTAACTATACATACGTATATATATATCTGTGTTTTTCAAAGAAAAAAACGAAATTCGATTTTTATCTTTTAAGAATACGAAAGTTTTTAAATTTTATTTGTCAATAACTTTTTTTCCACCTTACTCGTTTAAATGGAATCATTAAAAAAAATCAAGATAAAAAGAAATAAAAATGTAAATATTAAAAACCTCGCCTCAACGCTATAGTCGAAGCGGCGCCTATGCGAGTACTGGAAAATCGCCGACTACTGCAGTTTTTAACGTGGATTGATTTGAACGTTGCTTTAATACCTCATACATACATCAAGAAATTGTCGTTTTGATTTATATGCTTTAAACAGCAGATGTGATTAATATTTCACGTTCACAGAGTAAAAACATTCAGAACTGGATCTATATATCCCACAACCCACAACCCACAAAAAATAATTTAAAAGTCAGATTTTTATTATGTGTTTGTATAATATGTACGAAAGTTTCGATTCTTCGCACTTGAGCAAAAGGTATCTAAAATAGTCGACTTTGGTTGGTTGATTGATAATTATATATACCGGGTGTTTTTTTAACCTGAAACTTTCAAATATCTCGAATACTATGCATTTTAGAAAAAAAAAGTCAAACAAAAAACGTTTATTTTAATGAGGGAAACAAAATGGCGTATTTATTTTTAAGCATATTTACGTTTTCAAGGTCTTTTCAAGGTCAACTTTGTTTTTTTAAAGAGAAACATATATTTTTTACTGTTATTTAATTTTTCTCAAAAAAATAAAGATCTTTTGTAAAAAACTTTTTTGATCGGACTTTTAGTTGCAGGATAACACAGCCACACAAAATTAAAAAAGTTGGCTCTTCGACGGACTAGTCTAGTAAATTCCTATGAAATTTGAGCCGCTGAATCCGAATCTGAGGTCGAAATTTGAAAGTTAGCTCCCGTTTTCAACATAACCTCAATAAACATGTCATATCATTGCGAAAAGCACGTTTTTTTGAGGTTATGTTGAAAATGAGAACTAGATTTCAAATTCTGACCTCAGATTCGGATTCAGGGGCTCAAAATACACAGGAATTTACTAGTCAATTCCGTCAGAGATCCAACTTTTTTAATTTCCTGTGGCTGTGTTATCTCTGCAACTAAAGGTCCGATCAAAAAAGTTTTTTACAAAAGATTATCATTTTTTTAAGGAAAATTAAATAACAGTAAAAAATAAAAAGTCCAAACGAAAACGTAAATATGTTTAAAAAATAAATAAGCCATTTTGTTTCCCTCATTAAAATAAAAAAATCTTGTTTGACATTTTTTTTTCTAAAATGCATAGTATTCAAGATATTTGAAAGTTTCAGGTTAAAAAAAAAACACCTTATACCGGGTGTTACAAGACCGCCTTTTTTTATTTATTTTAAAAGTTAGGGTTAGAAAGTTTTATTGCCATAAAACGTCAACTTTAAACATGATGAGAACAATGATACCAAAAAAGTGACATTTTAATTGTCAATTTTTAATTTATTTAATTTTTATTTATCATAGACCATGACTACTAAAAATTACCCGAAATTTATGTTAAAAACTTTTTTATTAACTTTTAAAAAGACATAAAAATCCTACCTTCTAGGGTTTTCAAAGCCAACTTTGTTACTAAAATCACAAAAATATGATTTTTAACGTTTATTTTCATTTACAAAAACTGTTGTATTTGTCATAAATAAAAATAAAAGATATTGTTAGATTCCTTAATGATGGTACTTTTTAATGGTACCGGTGCAATATTGTGGTGCCATTTAAAAAAAAATGAGTTTTTGAGCAAAAACCATTTTCACAATCTTTAAAATGGTGTAACTAAGTTATAAATAAACTAAATTAAATTGTTTGATATTTACAAATTTAAAAAATCTATATAAAACATTTTACTATTCCTTAAAACGACTTTTGTTTGATTAACGCAGTCGCCCCTCCGAAGTGACTGATCGATTTCGTGCTTTTTAGCACTCTTCAGAGCCACATATCGGTAGTAGGGACAACTACGAAAATCAAATCCTTTCCATATATCTCTATATGGAGTTTAAAAATCGTTGTAAGGAAAAGCAAAAACAGCTAGCGACATATACTGCTAAAAGCAGAGACTGGATAAACCTATCGACAGTCCAAAAAAGGAAGCAGTTATTGGTTTCGAGAACCTATTGCACGCTGTCGATAGGGGGCAGATTAATCAATGCCACGGTGGACATTGCCGCCAATTGAATCCTAAACGCTAGGAGGTCACCTTTTACAGTGGTATCTGAATTAATAAACTAAATTAAATTGTTTGATATTTACAAATTTAAAAAATCTATATAAAACATTTTACTATTCCTTAATCTGCCCCCTATCGACAGCGTGCAATAGGTTCTCGAAACCAATAACAGCTTCCTTTTTTGGACTGTCGATAGGTTTATCCAGTCTCTGCTTTTAGCAGTAGATGTCGCTAGCTGTTTTTGCTATTCCTTACAACGATATTTAAACTCTATATAGAGATATATGGAAAGGATTTGATTTTCGTAGTTGTCCCTACTACCGATATGTGGCTCTGAAGAGTGCTGCGTTAATCAAACAAAAGTCGTTTTAAGGAATAGTAAAATGTTTTATATAGATTTTTTAAATTTGTAAATATCAAACAATTTAATTTAGTTTATTTATAACTTAGTTACACCATTTTAAAGATTGTGAAAATGGTTTTTGCTCAAAAACTCATTTTTTTTAAATGGCACCACAATATTAGTTTTAAGGAATAGTAAAATGTTTTATAAGTTATAAATGGAATTTTCAGCGTAAATATATTTTTCTAGGGTTACTTAGATAATTTTAAGTAATTTTAAGAAATCATGGCCTACATATGATAAAAACTTATAAAAAAAATTAAATAAAAACAACTTTGAAATTTAAAATTTCACTTTTTTGGTCATTATACTCAGAATGAAGCTCTAGTAGAATTAAAATATGTGAAAAATGGGAAAGCAATTTTACTGAGCAGTGTATTTTTTTAAATTTTAGAATGTATTATTTTCTTAATTATAATAATAATAGTAATAATAATAATAATAATAAATAATTTATTTTCTCAAGAATGTTCTAAATACAATATAGTACATAAAACTATTAATGGAAACATTGTCAAAAGGAAATTGAAAAGTACAACAAGTACCTAAATAAATAAATAAACAAATAAATAAATAAATACAAAATACAATTAAAATTAGTTTATGACCTATATGAATAAAACTCTTCCATGTTGTAAGGCTCCATATTACACATGTAATCAAAAAGTAGATTTTTAAAACTTCTTTCATTTTTTCGGTTTTTCAAAATCTGAGGAAGTTTGTAATTTGCTTATTGTTCTTTCGTTTGTTTCAGGTATCGGAGTTAGCAGTGCAGTTGTATCGTTTAACGTCGCTCTGTATTATAATAGTATAATCGCGTGGTGTTTGTTTTATTTTGTGCAAAGTTTTCAATCGCAGTTACCGTGGGCGGAGTGTCCGAAAGCCTATTTTCCAAACGGATCGTACGCCCTCGAGCCCGAATGTGTGGTAAGTTGCAGCAATTGTTTATTTGGTTACTTTTTAAAACTAATAATTCGTCTGTTAAATTGCATTAAACGAGGGGCTGACCGCGAGGAAATCTTTTGTACAAGTCAAAGGAACTCCGGAGGAACTCTGGAGGAACTCTGCAGAACTCTGGAGAAACTTCGGAGGAACTCTGAAGAACTCTGAAGAACTCTGGAGTAACTCCAAGGAACTCCGAGGAACTCCGAGGAACTCCGAACTCAGAGTAACTCTTTTGTGCAAATTTCAGACGCGGTCAAAATTATTATTTATTACCCATGCGGATTAACGTTTTGGGCGCCAATTTTTGTTTTGAAGGGGCGCCAAGTTTGGTAGAAACCGTTAGGGACAAAGCTTTTTGGGGCGCCATTTTTCCCCTGAAGGTAATTTTGGGACGCCAATTTTCAATTTTTGTTTTTTTGAAGGGGCGCCAAGTTTTGTAGATACCGTCAGGGACAAAGTTTTTTATTGAAGGCAAATTTGGGACGCCATTTTTTATTTGAAGGGGCGCCAAGTTTGTTAGAAACCGTCAGGGACAAAGCTTTTTTTTATGAAGGTATTTTTTGGGAGCCAACTTCTTTTTTTGTAGGGGCGCCAAGTTTTGGTTGAAACTGTCAGGGACAAAGCTTTTTTTTTCATGAAGGGGTATTTTTTTGGGCGCCAATTCTTTTTTTTTGTAGGGGAGCCAAGTTTGATTGAAACCGTCAGGGACTTTTTTTTGAGGGTGCCTTATTGGCGGTAGTGCTTGCATAGCGGTAATTTGTACGGAGTATTTGCCAAAAATTACCCCTTCCAGAGAGGAACTCTTAAGGAACACAGGAGGAACTCCCAAGGAACTCTGGAGGAACTCCGAGGAACTCCGGAGGAACTCCGAGGAACTCCGAAGGAACTCTGAGGAACTCTTTTCAGTTTTTGTCCCAGGTATTGCTTTCTCATATTAAAGTTTTCATAATTTTGGGAAAGCGTTGTATTCGTGCAAAAAAAATAATGTTTTTTACGTACTTTTTCATTTTATGACCTTTTATGTCGATATAAATCAGTTTCGAGAAAAAAAAGTTGTCGGTCTGTGAATCCGATTCACTGAATCGGTCGGTCAATCTTTTGGTCATTAGGTCGGTCGATCGGTCGGCCGATTTATTTTTGTTGGTCGTTATGCCCGAGAAATCTTGTGGGCACGATAACTTTTGAACACCTTAAGCTGGCTAATAATAAACTGTATTTTATTTAAGGCCACTCATGTCACGATTTGCTGGAATAACCCATATTTAAATTTTCGTTTATCTTTCAATTACAGCACGTTTTAAATTCTGTTCTAATTGCATAAAAATGAGCGAGACTAAACAAGGATGCACCTGGGAACATATTTTAACTTTTTATCCTTTTTTGATTCCAAGTGAAAGATTTTTCTATGTTTCTTTTATACATGCTTTAATATAAAAGATATGAAGTTAATGCAGAGCAGGATGAAAAGATATAGATTTTTCTGACAACTTTTAACAAAATTTGAAAAGATTTAGACACCGTGGGTTGGTAACCAGCGCCGGACATCAGGGGGGTATTGGGGGGGTTGTGACACCCCCCAAACTTTTTACATTCAGAAAATCTTTGGATTTATTTGGCAAATTTTAATTCAGCCTACTCCCCAGAATAAACAGAAGATGCGCCAAAACGAAATCTTTTTTCAAGTATATTGCGTGTCCAAGTGAACCATAAAAATTTTATCCCGTGTCGCTACGGGTTTCTTACGTCCTTGATTTAAGATTTTCACTTAATGGAGCGTTCAAGTATTACGTAACGCGCAGGGGGGGGGTCTCGAAATCGTTACGCCGCGTGGGTGTTAGTAAAAATGTTACGTAACACGTAAAAAATTATAAACTTATAAAATCAATGATCTAGGCTTAAAGAGACGGATTCCTTGCAAATTTTATTGCACACGGCGTCGTTAACAGTTAACTAAGAAAAACAATTAGAGATGAAAAACTATAGCCAATAACCGGTTTTCGGTTAACCGGTTTCGAAAATTACATCAGACCGGTTTTGGGTTAAAACACGGAAGCAATAACCGGTTAAAAACCGGTTTAAACCATAAAGCAAAATTTACTTTCATTCTTTTTTTACTTTTTGTAAAATGTTACGTAACAAATAGGGGGGTGGGGGGTCTCGAAAATGTTATGCCGAGTTACATGGGGGGGAAGGGTGGGGGTCAAAAATGGCCAAATTTTGCATTACGTAATACTTGAACGCTCCCTAAGCGTCAAATTCGTGAAAATTTTCGCCTGCGGCAATAGAGTTTCCTGCATTATTGTAAAATTTTTAATTGTAAGACTGATTTAAAATTTAAATAGCATAGTTTGTACACTTAATTTTAATTGTTGGATGCTGTCAAGCAACATGTTGCTGGCCAAATATTTTGGAAATTTTACCTTAAACTGAGATTAAGTTATTTGGTGTAATAGAAAAATATAGAAAATATTATCTCAGCTATTTTATAAGAAATCTACTAATAAATCGAATGGAAAGAAATAGGAAAATCTTATAGATGTTTTTTAAATCCAGATAATAATTTAAGGTCTTAAGATCTTTAAGGAATTTTAAGCATTTCCAACTAAATTTAATTTGATAAAGGTTTGGTTGGGAATTGATTTTACGCCTTATAAAACTTTCAGAGCAACAAGTCTCACATTTTAATGCGGAGAAAATATTAAAAGAAGATTTGCAAATTAAATACCTACGTAAAAGGTTTATGTTTATTTTTTATAGCGGTTTTTAAACTCTTCACATAACAGTAAATATTTTCTTCTTCTTCTTCTTCTTCTAATTTCTTTGGAGTTGTATTCCTACATTTCCGCCATATCATCTGGACTGATTCTATGTCGTTACTCCGATAACTAAAAATTTACTTAAACCATATGATAACGATAACTACTATTCTAACTACCACTACTCTACTTCTTCCGTAATTACTGTTTCCTTCATTCATACTAGCAACTAAAGCACTAAATTTTCATTTCTATGTCTGCTAAGAAGCGGGTGATGATATACACTATCTCGGGATTAGGTTTTGCAAGCAGGGATGGTAAATGTAAGGGTTGGGGTATGATCTTGTTTAGTGCATTAAGCATTGTATGACGATGATCTTCATAGTTTCGACATTTAAGCATGACATGTTGCACGTCTTCATTTTTTCCACATATGCATAAGGGCGAGTCCAATATTTTTATTCTGTGGAGATGTGCCTTTGTCAGGCAATGGCCACTTCGCAATCGGCAAATCACCATTACATGCCTTCTGCTTAAATTAAGATTTTTAAACCACGGATTCTTATCAAGCTCTGTTGTGTGTCTACCATAAAACGTTCCTGGTCCACATACTACTTCCTTCCATTTAACTTTCCAACTCTTCCATATGTTCTCTACCTTCCGATTCATAAATATTTTGATTTTTCAAATTTCGCAGTGGTCAAGAATTACCCCCGGAAAAGCTTTATACCGAAATAATATTTTCCTACGAGCGTGCGGAAAGAACACTCTTTCCGCACGCATATACGTGTGGAAAGAAAGCCTTTTCCGCACGCCTAAATATTGTTTAATTTCTTACTTGTGTAGTGTTATTCTTGTTATATTTATTCATAATATTATAAAAATGTTTAAATTTTTTACCTGTTAATTGATTTTATTGTTGAAAAATTATAAAAATACGATTTATTTCGATTAATTTGATAAAATATATATATATTTATTTTAACCCAGCTCGTAGGAAAAGTATTGTTCCTAACCCATGCGTAAAGAGGCTTTTCCGCACAGCTAGTTTAGATTTAATCATGTTTCAATAACTTTAATATATTATCATATGAAAACCAATGTTGCTTAAAAAAAATGCTTCAAGAATGGAAAAGTTTTGAGGACGCAACTTTTTTTACGAGGCGCAGCCGAGTAAAAAAAGCACTCGATGTGTACAGAAATGGTTTGGACCTTTTGGTTTGGACTTTTTACTTTTTACAAAAGTCGTGACAACAGACAGACAGACGGACGTTTTTTTTTTAATGATAGGTAGTTTTTTAAAGTTTTATTCAACCCCCCATAACGTTTTTGTTGTTATGGGGATTATTTTCAGAATTAGTAGAATTGATTTTTATAATAAAAGTAATTTTTCCTGAAAATGTTACGTTAATCGGAATTTTCTTTTAGATGTTTTCGATTTTTTTAAAAGTTTAATCCCCATAACTTTTTTGTTTTTGGGGGGATTACTTTCAAAAACAATATCATAACTTTTTTTATCTTTGGGGGGATTACTTTTAAAATTGGTAGAATTGATACTTATAATAAAAATAATTTTTCTTAAAAAAGTTACGTTAATCGGAAATTTCTTTCCGATTTTTTCGATTTTTTTTAAAGTTTAATCCCCATAATTTTTTTCTTTTTGGAGGGATTACTTTCAAAAACAAAAGGGAGCTTTCCCTCATAGAACTTGATTTTTCCTGAAAGGTTTAAGTCTATCGGATTATTCGTTCTTGAGTTATTGGTTTTACAAAAGTCGTGACACCAGATGGACATTAAAAAAAAAGTTGGTTATTTTTTTATGAAACAAATTTATATCCAAGAATTTTATGTGTGGGCGATTTTTTTTAAATTTTGGATAATTCGTAACTACCGAATAATATTCTAGCGCAGGCGCTGTGAATAATATAACAACCATTTAAAATTAAATTTGGGAGGAAATAAGCCCCCTAGCTCCTCCCTAGTTGCTTATGTCAATATTTTTTGTATTATAGGCGACTATAATTTGCCCAACCTATCTTGGTCATTTACATCAGAAGGGTGCATTCCCGTTAATCCCACTTCCCAAATTGAAACTACAGTTTGTGATTTCATGCAATATCTAGGTTAAGCTCAATTCAACTCAATACCAAATATAAATGATAGATATCTTGATTTAATTTTTTGTAATAAACATGTTCAGGTTAAAAAATCTACACCTCTAGTTAAAATAGATACTAACCACCCCGCACTGGAAATAACTATCTCAGGATTAAATTTTATTAAAATGCCAAAAAATAATATTTTATCTTATAATTTTAGAAAATCTAATTTTGATGCTATCAATGATATATTTTATAACCATAACTGGAAGTTTATTTCCAATTTATCTATAAACGAAGGTGTAAACCAATTTTATAATTTTCTTAATAGTACATTCGAAAAACTTGTTCCTAAAGTTTTTAAAAAAGATAATACTTTTCCCAACTGGGTGCAGAATAATACTCAAAAGCTTATATTCCAAAAAAAAGAGGCTCATAAAAGCTTTAAACGTACGGGTTCTCCGAATGACTCTTACGCATTTTCAAATCTAAGAACAAACGTTGAAAACCAGCTTAAATTAGATTATGAGACGTTTATAGCAAACACTCAAAACAATATTATAGACGAACCAAAACAATTTTGGGATTATATAAAATCCGTAAAAACAGATATGAATGTTCCAAATTCTGTTAACTTTCAAAATAATAGTTTTACAGGTGGTCAGGATATATGTAATGCCTTTGCAACCTTTTTTCAAGGTACCTATAGTACATCAAATATTAAAATTTTATCCTCAGATTACGTCACAAACTTGGACAATTTTTACTTTTTTGATATAACTGAATCAGATATTGTCGAGGCTATATCTAAACTAAGTAACAATAACACTTCGGGTTCAGATGCTATTCCTGGTTTATTTATTAAAAAAATGTCCCAGTTTAATCACACCATTAAAAATTCTGTTTAATTTATGTATAAAAAATGGAGTCTTTCCAGATACATGGAAGATCTCCAAAATCATTCCTATCCATAAATCGAATTCAAGGTCGGACGTTTGCAACTATCGCCCGATATGCATAAATTCAAACTTTGCGAAAATGCTTGACTTTATAATATCAAAAAGAATAATGCTACACGTACGTTCTGTGATCATTGATGAGCAACACGGTTTTTTATCTAGTAGATCTACAGAAACCAATTTACTACTGTTTACAAATTTAATTACAACTGCTTTTGAAAATGGCCAGATTCTTGAATGTATTTACACTGACTTACAAAAAGCCTTTGATAGGGTACCAATTGACTTGCTTTTATTAAAATTAGAACACTTTTATAATATTAAAGGCCCTCTTTTATCATGCATCTCTTCTATGTTGACTGATCGTAAACAATTTGTCAGTTTGAGTGGTTTTATATCTTTTTTGATAAGTGTAACGTCAGGAGTTGGTCAGGGTACACATCTGGGACCGGTCTTGTTTTTGTTATTTATTAATGACCTTAAAACTGTCATTTTAAAAGTCTTATTTCTGCTGTTCGCTGATGACTGCAAATTTTTTAGGGTCATTGCGAATGACAGTGATAGGGCCGATCTACAAAGTGATTTAAATTTGTTTTGTGATTGGTGTGCGGCTAATGGTCTTTCCTTAAACATATCTAAGTGCAAGTCAATGACATTCACAAAAAAACTGAAACCTACATATGGTCAATATTTTATTAATAATATTCCCATTGATAGAGTTGAAAATTCTAAAGATTTAGGCATTTATTTGGATTCCAAATTAAATTATATTATGCATATCGATAAAGTAGTTGCAAAGTCAAATAAGATTTTGAGCTTTATAAAAAGAAATACACGTGATTTCACAAATTTGCGTTGTATTACAACTCTATATAATAGTTTAGTGCGTTCTGGTCTTGAATATGGTTCTATTATATGGTCACCCAGTTACATTACACATGTTACTAGGATAGAACATATACAGGATAAATTTGTGAAATACCTATGTTTTAAAAGTCAAATTGATTATTCAAGAAATGATATGTTGGACCTTTTGAATTATTTTTCTTTGCCTAGTTTAGAAAAGCGCCGACACTACTATGATATTATGTTCATATATAAAGTACTAAACTTTGTTATAGACTGTCCTCATGTCCTTTCATTGTTATTAATTTATGTTCCTCCTTTTAACTTAAGATGTTCAAAAACTTTAAATAACGCATATCACCGCACCAATTACGGCATGCATTCCTCTATATGTAGAATGGTCAATATAGTTAATAATACTATAAATGATGAGTGTGATATTTTTAGTTTTTCTCTAGTTAGATTTAAAAATAAAATAAAATATATTCTGTGATATATTTCTTGTATTATATATGGTGATTTTTTTTTTTTTGATTATGTACAAACAAATATTATTATTGTAAAAAGGTTCTTCCGTAAATAAATAAATTAAAAAAAAAAAAAAATTATTATGGTTAAAATTAAACATTAACATACCATTATAAGAAATAAAAGGATTTTTTAGTACTTACTGGATACAATTTTAATTTTTATAATCTACTCGACATGTTTCGCCTCACAAATATGCTGCTTTTTATTCTCACATTCATAGGTTAATAAATTTACCTATTAGTAGGTCCTCTTTTAATAAAGAATTAAAAATTTTAAAATATATTGCGGTAAAAAATGGCTACGAAGAAAATTTAATTGACAGAATTTTACATAAAAAATTGGTTAAAAGTCACTGTCAAAGTTTAGAACCAATTGACAATGAAGAGACAAAATTTAGATTTTCTTTACCTTTTTACAGTAATATTTGTTATCAAGTAGCAAAATGTTTTGAGAAAAACGATATTTCTCTTATATTTAAAGCTAACAACTGTTTACGCTCATTTTTTGTCAATTGTAAAGACAGTGTTCCACTGTTGGAGAAGAATGGAGTTTACAAACTGACTTGTAACTCTTGTCCAGCTTTTTATATAGGGAGAACATGTCGTGGCCTTGGGGTGAGATTACAAGAGCATTTACGAAATTATGGAGAAAAGAGTAGATTTGGGAACCATCTCCAACATAATTTTCACCAGTTTGACGAAAAGAAAAATGTGAGACTTCTTTATAACGCTAAAAATACCAAATTAGAATTTTTAGAAATATACGAAATCTCAAAGAATAAAAAGTTAGGTCAAGGCACCTATTTAAATGCCCAAATTGAGTCAAATCTACCCTATTTTCCAATTTTCAAAAATTTTATCTAGTTACCCAATAAATTTTATTTCATGGGTTAATCGCGAAAATTTGCCTGTATGAATTTTGGCCTTGTATTAATTTTGGTTCTTAACCTACAAATTAATTGACAAGACCATGTCAAATACGGTCTTAAATCTTTTTTTATTAAATATTGTAATTGTTTATTGTTTTTTCAAAATATTTAGTAAGCTTAATTAGTGTTTATTCATAGTTAATGGTAACTGATAATGATTAAAAAAAATTTATTCACCTCTGTAATGACGAGTAAGTAAATTTGTAGCTCCTAAGGGAAAATAGCTTTAAGTTTGTATTCAGACGATTTATCCTATTATTATCTATCTTTTAGTAACTCCTGATGATGCCTAGTGAGGCGAAACATGTCGAGTAGATTATAAAAATTAAAATTGTATCCAGTAAGTACTAAAAAATCCTTTTATTTCTTGATTATGGAACTGGATAATGGCTTTTTGTTAAACAATTTTATACCATTATACCTTATTTTGTGTGTAATGATAATAAATAGTTCTATCCACCTTTTCAATTTTGTTTGGTCAGGTTAACAAGCATTTTATGGTCAATTTAAGAGGAATATATTTTATTTTCTGGAACGATAAACTTGTTAAGAGTGTTTTTATTTTTATTTTGATTTCAACCATTTTATAAAAGCTTTTCAAGCAAAGAATTTATCAAATATATTTTTCACTATATATTTTAACTTCAAATACATTTTTAAATAATATATTATTTTTTGGCAAAGATTGCAAGCTTTGCAGATTTAAACATAGATACACTGTTAAATAAAAAGAAAGAAGTATAGAGAAATAAAAAAATATGCGGTTATTCTGTCATGAGCAGAGTTGATACTTTCATTACAATAACAGGGTTTCCAAACGAGGTGCCATTTTGACCTCAAATTTAGATTCAGTGCCTCAAAACAAATAAGAATATAACGATCTCGAATTAAATTCTTGCTCTTTTTTATGTGACTACATTTGTGGCCACGGAAAAAATAAGTTCAAGAATTTTTTGTAGACCATTTTATTCCTATGTATTTTGAGGCGCTGAATCCTAATTTCAGGTAGAAATGGCACCTTATCCTATTAGTTTTGGAGATAACCTCAAAAACGTTATTTTCATACTCGAAAATAAGGCTATGATTATTTATAATACGAATAAATAAATAAAATAAATAATAAATAATTATTATAATACATGCATAGGTATTACTGTTTGTTTTCTGGTTTCACTTATCTATCTTTTTGGGATTTAATATTTGCTGTAGTCCGCCGACGTATCTTGTATTAAGATCTTTAATACCATCGATTTGGGTCAAATCTGCACACGTGTCCTATCCTCCTCGATTTATCGCTTACGATACTTCCGTAGAAAAGTAGACCGTAATTCCGAAACAACTAAACTAGTATTCTATTCGTGGACTATTCATTATATTCAAATTATAATTTATTTCAAATTTAATTGGTACTTGTTTTTTTATTTATTTGGTGGTTTATGAGTCATTTTGTGACATTATTTTAACGTGATTTATAAGATATTAATGAAATTGGTATACGTACCATTTTTCATTATTTCTAGTGTTTAACTACTCAGTAACAATATCTACTTGTCATCTCTCATTTAGGCTTATTTAAAACTTAATACAACCTTTTTTATTATACCTACAAACCGTGTATTTTGCGTGAAACAAGTTTTAACCTGTTGCTCTAGTTTAGTTTAGTTAGGTTAGTTCAGTGCGGTGTTCACAGCCCTTAACACCTGGTCCCTAGGGAACTTTGTGTTAACCGCACAGATCTCCTCATATCATCCCTGTTTCTTTTATAAAATCCAGGTACGGTTTCAGGGGAGTGTTCATGATCTCGTTTGGTTCCAGTGAGTCGTTCCCAAAGTACCTCCATCTTAGGCCTATTCATATTCAAATTTCGGGGCTCCTTGTCCCCTTCCCCACATCTCCTGCACACGGGGCTCGTAGTTTGTCCCATTTGGTGTCGGTGCTTGTTTAGTAAGCAGTGCCCAGTTATTATACCCGTTATTGCTCTCAGTTAACTCCTGGACATGCCTAGAAGTAAGCTGGTTCTTTTCTTGGTTGGCACCCCTAGAAAGAGTTTAGAATGCCTCATTTTAGGTGCATCTATCCAATGTTGCTGGTGTTCATTCCGCAACATTTTCCTGACCTCGTGTCTGGCAGTGGAATATGATACCCCACAGCATGGTTCTGGTCCTGTGAGTACGGCTTCACTTCCCTTTCTTGCAAGATCGTCTGCCTTCTCATTACCATCTATACCTTGATGTCCTGGTACCCATATCAAATTTACTTTGTTATGTTCAGCCAGTCTACATAGCTCCTGTGGCATTCATATACCAGTTCCGAGCTAAAGGCATATGAATCACCTGTTGCTCGAAGTAAGATGGAGGAACCAGCCTAACTAACGCGTTGCTAGCGCTAGCTTTTTAAATTAAACGCTTTTATTTGTCAGTATCAATTAAAAATTTATGTAAAATTATCTCGTGTATGTTAAGGGGTTGTTCTGATATTGTCAAAAAAATAACGACGTGTCTCCCTTACGACGTTTTTTTAGACATATCTTTATAGGAACTTTTTGTCATATTGACGTATTGACGTGATGATGTAGAATCACTCCTTAAAATTTTATAATTTAATTTTTTTACGTGTTCTTTTTAAAGTATATAAAAAGCATTTCAAAGCTTAAGTTCTCTACATGTGATTAAATTTTTAAGTATCTGAGGACTTTATGTTCAATTTTCATTTTAATCTGGATTGTAGAATTATCGTGCAAAAACTATCAGACCGATTTTGATGAAATTTGGTGTGATGATTTAGCACACCATAAAGTTTTCTTGGGCCAATTTTGAAGGTTCTACGTATACTTTAAGTATCCGAAAAAAAATCCCAAAAAACCGATTTTTCTACCCCTTTTTTGTGATTTTTACTATCTTTGCAATAATAATAATAATAATTTTTTCGATTTGCAACCAATTTTATTCAATTACAAAACTTTTTTTCCTCTTTAATATTCACCTATCCTAAAACAGATACCGTCTGGTCTAATAGGAAAGAATAAGATAAATACTCGGATATAATTCTATCAGCATCTGTGTATCAATCTGTGTTGTGTAAAATTTATAGACCGTTTTGAGGAAATGACCACTTAAGCAGAAAATAACGTTATCATGACAATAACAAATAAATTCTTCCACATTCAGAAAATTGATGTGATGTGATTTAGCGTGGCGATCTCCTCGAATTTAGCCATGGCTGGTAAAATGGATACAGTTCTCCGCATGAAAGAAAGTTTCCGACGAAAGGGGGAGGAATCATTCGCGCTCTCTTCTTTCCATCTAGAGCGTTGTAAGGCGTGCGTGCCTACATCGGGCCTCCCACTTGCACACACATTCCAAACATATTTCCCGTAGCCACAGATCCGTGCGTCAAACTATACAGAGCGCTCCAAAGGTCACCCCTCTTAATTTTTGAGCAAGTTCACTTCAATTGCGGTAGGTGTACTTAAATAAGACAACTTAAACTATCTTTTCACATATATTTGATATATTAGGCTTTTATAAAAACTTTTCGCAAAAAACCGACTTCTATGTCTCTAAAAAGTAAAAAATAAAAAATACTTAAGTCGGTGCCAATTTCACAATTCCCTAAATTAATTACTAACAATTATTTTTTTATTATTTTATTATTGTTTTCTGTGAAATTGCCACCGACTTAAGTATTTTTTATTTTTTACTTTTTAGAGACATAGAAGTCGGTTCATTTTTTTTGCCAAAAGTTTTTATTTTTGACTTTTTAGAGACACCGAACTTGTAGATTTGTAACGTCATCTAAGCTAAATTATAGTTGTCCTTCTATCTCGGCAAGCTGCTGACGTCACAACGCACTGTTAGTACGTTGTTACGTCATTATCTTAAAGATAAATTTCTAAATATAAAAGTAATATTTTTATTTTAGCATCCAAGAGTCCAACTAACCTTAATACCTAAGAAAATCTTTTTAAACTTTAAGCGTTAAGTAATAATCAAACAACGCCTTTTGGTAAAATCACAGCATTTATCATTTTCTCTTGGTATTTTAATATTACAGGTCCGAGAATCAAGTTTAGTGGCATTTAAAAGATTTTTGGTGTGCCATAATATTTAAGTGACCCCTTAACCAAGTTATCCGGCTTATCCGAGTTATATGATATTTCTCTAAAAATTTGGCTGGTAGTAGAACCAAATTAAGCCGCTTTTAAGTGAAATTGCGTTAAAATGATTAGATTTATCTTAATTATCCGGCTTACCCGGCATTATCCGAGCGTCAAATTAAAACGGCACCACCTCATGAATGCACTCTTTAAGTTGAAAAAGTTTCATCAAATTCCTTTCATTTGTTTCAAAGTTATGCGGGAACAAACATAAAAAAAAACAAAGTCACACGTCGATTTGATAACCTCCTCCTTTTTGGAAGTCGGTTAAAAATGTGGGAAAGGTGGGTCGTGTGATATATCATTTTAAATCTCCTTAAATTCTCTATTTAAAAATATACTTTTTTAATTTTTTCAAGGGGTTAAAAATGACAATTTCTTAAAAAAATCAAGCTTTTTCTTGATAATTTATTAATTTCATGACGCAAAAACGTAAATTATACTTTTAAACTAGTTTTAAATGAAATAAAATAAAATTTCAAAAAAAAACTAAAAAAATCACATTTTCAAAAATGATATATTATATCCCTTCTTTTTAACCATACTAAAGCATGCAGTCGCTTTTTAGGATGGCGGATTTTCCTATAATATAGGCACATCATAAAATAAATTGCCTATGAAGTTTAAGTAGATATATATATATCGATTTTCAACTAGGGATATTCTTAAAAAAACTGTATATTTCTCATATGTGTTTTAGCTAAACTTTTTATAGAACAAAGATTTTTCGATATTTTCAATAACTGTTATATATTTTTTTTAATCTATCCTTTAGTAATATTCATTTCAGTAACATCCATTTCTGTTTTGGTTTCACCAGATGCTGCTTTTATTAAATACTATTTAGGAGTAATAAAAGCAGTAAGCTGAGCTTAGATAGATATTTAGGCTTAGAGAACAAAGCGAACAAGATATTATTTTAAATTTCTCATAAAATATACAGAGTAAAATTTCATTTGTTTATGTTACCAAAAAAATTTGACACTAAGGGTTTTTTTAAACGGATTGATAGACTTTTTTTTTATTTCTGCCTTAAATGATCTTTAGGTCTTGTATACATTTGGAATCGATTTATTTAAAAAATTCACAGCGTGTAAGCACTAGAATAGTATAAGGGAACGTTCAAGTATTACGTAACGCAAATTTTGATAATTTTGGCATGAAGGCAAACTGGACAGTTTGCTAATTAAATTAGATTTCTGTGTTTATGCTACCATATAAGACAGTAAAATTGTACTGTTTTACATTTCATATAATATAATAATAAGAAAAATACTGTGCATTTGATGTTTTTTATAAAATGTAAGGTAACTAAATCAAAAATTATGTAATTTTTATAAAATCTAGACAGTAATGGTCAAAATAGTAACGTTATAACTATAGTTTCTATTTTTGACATGAAAAACAGAAATATTTGTATTAAAAATCATAAAAGATATCAAAAAAGACTGTGATGAAAGTGGAAAATGGCTTATTAAACAACGTGAATAAAATTCGTAGAATCTACGAGGTAAATATCTAAATAAAATTAGCCAAATCTACATAAATATCACACTAGGGTAATAAAAATATCAAACTATAGTCCGTCCAATTATGTAAGATAGTTTAAAATTCCCGCTATTTTTAAGCGACATCATTGGTTAAAAACTCGTACCTTTTAACATATAAAATATTGTGACATTTTTTGTCTATGACAATGATTGACGGTCGTTAAAGCTAATAAAAGAAGAGAAAGTTACATAAAAAAATGGTTATACTTAATGTTATTTTGTATGGTATTGAAAAAGGTACTATTTTAGTTTATTCTTCATACACTCACACTAAATTAGCCTATTCTACATATTGTACAAACGTAAATTATATTGAACACAAGGAAAACGTCAAATTTTTAGGTTAAAATCACAACTTAAGGCCTATCCAGAGGCTCGCATAACAACCATTACAAGATACATGAAGACACATCAAGCCAATCCTGGCATCGAATTCGTATGTACTATGCTTGTTATGCGAGTCTTTGGACCGACATCTGTTAAATTTTTGATAAACTATGATTTATGCATAATTATGCTATTTATGTGCTCTGTGGTCTAAAACGGGCCGCGTCCCTTATTATCCTGAATAACTGGACGGAGTATAGTGTAATATAAGGCGTTTTCTAAAGAACAAAAGGGTGTGCTAAATGTCATTTTCATAGAGGATCGTAGGAAAACATATTTTCATGACTTATTTCTTTTTCAGGTCAGTAGCCCCACTCAATACTTCTGGTACAGAACAACGTTGATGGTATCTCCCGATATAAACACTCCGGAGGCATTTAACTGGAAGATAGCGCTGGCGCTGGTCGCGGCTTGGATTCTCGTGTACATGTGCATGATCAAGGGGATCGCCTCGTCCGGCAAAGTGGTTTACGTTACAGCCACGTTTCCTTATATCGTACTGATTATTTTCTTTTTTAGAGGAATTACACTTAAAGGTTAGTTTAATGTTTTTTGTTTTTAATAATGAGTTTATAAAATAGTTGTAAAAACAAGCACGGTTTACCGCTACTTACTTTTAGTTCGACTTTCTTCTTCTTCTCCTTCTTCTTCTTCTTCTTCTCCTTCTTCTTCTTCTTCTTCTTCTTCTTCTTCTTCTTCTTCTTCTTTTCTTCATTAATTATGACCATTTGGTCACTTATGGTCTTGAACTATCGTCCTTTTTGACCAGATACAAGTGTTATAATTGTTTCAAATAAATAAAATTTCTCCTATCATAACCTCAAAAAAATGTGGATAACCCTAATCCAGATTCATCTACTAAAGTTCATCACGTAAGCTAACTTTCCATTGCACTCAGAAAATGCAATTCTAATTTTAATACTAAATTTTATTTGTAAATATATAAATATTTGTTATTTATATCTCCACCATTGATATTAATTACTTTACTTGTGATATTAAATACTGCAATGTGTGTATTGTATACTAACACAGAGACCGTGCTGGTACATTTGAATCCCCAAGCAATATGTGTAGCATGTTACAGTAAAAATTACTGTAACATTCGGAAAAGCATATCACGGTAATAATATAAAGATTGCAACCACACACAATTACACACTAATAAAATAATCGATCCTTTTTTACTTTTCTCTGTGCTATTACTAATCAAAATTTTGGTATTATTTACTGATTGTTACTTTACTAAATACTGTAACATACTTTAAACTAGATCAATAACACAACAACTACAACTTAAAGTATACCAAACTATAACTGTGATATAATTTACCAAATGTTACAGTATTAATAAACACATGTTGCGTGGGGATCCAAATGTGCCAGCACGGTCTCTATGTTAGTATGACAACATTTTGTATAAAATACACACATTGCAGTATTTAATATCACAGGTAAAGTAATAAATACCAATGATGGCCATATAAATAAAAAATATGTATTAACAAATAACATTCAGTATTAAAAATACAACGAAATTTTATTTATTTTTTGGATATTAACAAAATAGGCGTGTGAATGGTCAGAATTATATTCGTACCATAGTACCTATGCTATAGGGTGTGTCATAGAAAAAACTTCGTATTGTGGTGTCAGGAAAAACTTGAAGAAGAAGAAGAATGACTTTATTTAAAAACGGCTTAGTGAGCGATTTCAATTTTTGTCAAAAACTGTTTGGAAATGTCCCAAAAACAACCTAAAATCAAAAAATCCGGGGTGGTTTGACTTTCCATTTAACTTTGTTTAGGGCTAGCCGTTGACCGAGGGGTTTATTTATTGAAAAAAAGTGTACAAGTATTGTGAGAATCAAAGGATTGTGGAAGATTGTCAAAATTGTCAAAAAGATTGTGCAACATTTTATTGAAGATTGTTTAACATTGTGGGAAGATTTCAGAATATTGTGAAAGATTGTAGATGATTTTGGATGATTGTATATGATTGTGGAAGATTGTAGATGATTTTGGATAATTGTAGATGATTGTGAAAGAAGGAATTGTTAAAGATTGTAGCATATTGATGGATAGGTTTACAAGGATTGTCAAATAAATAAACCCCTCGGTATTGACGTAATCCTAAATTATATTAGCGTAATTATTTTTAGTGACATCAGCGTGTTTATCTATCTAAATATTTAGGAGACCCATTTACAAAGCTAAATGGGGTAGAAAGGTTTAAGAAAATGCTCGAAATCAAGTTTTAGTAACTAAAAAGAATGGTTTTATCAGATGGCCTTTCTGAAGTCAAAATTAATTAAGCTTTCTAAAACCGCATGCTTTAAGAGGTGCATTTAGTTGATAAAATAAAAGTAGCTTAAGGTTTTAATGCATCTAAAGCCATTTTAATATTTTAGCTATTTTATTATTCCAATTTAAAATATTAGCTAAGCGATGCACCCCGGTCTAGAAACTATCAACTTTTATATAAAACCCAAGTTTTTTTTCATAATTTAATTATTTAGAGCTTTGGTATCTTTTTGAGACCAAATCTATCGATGCGTTTTTGAGACAATGACTTTTTTCATTTGTTTTAATAAAAAAAATTATATATTTAAAAATTATTTTAGATACTCAAATTTTACGTCAAAAAGTGAGAAAAAAGTTTGAGCTAAATTGCTTTTTAAGAGAGTTAGCGTACTTTTAAAGAGCATTTTTAGAATATTTATCACTTCATATCTCAGTAACGGTTTAACTTATTAACATAAAATTTTTACTGAACTATAGAACCAATAAATGTAAGCATTTAACGTTTTATTAAAATTAAGTTTGTGACCAGGGGCGTAGATAATGAGTGCCTCATAATTTATATGTAAAACTGTAAGTCCGCCCCTGGTTAAATATTTCATTTTTTTATTTCATAAAATGATAATGTTGCATACTACAGTAAAAATTTCAAGTCAATAAATTAAACCGTTCCTGAGTTATGAAGTGAATAATATTTTAAAAATGTCCCTTAAACGTCTTCTAGCTCCCCTAAGAAGCCATTTAACACAAACGTTCATAGAAACTTTTTGTCTCAATTTTTGACGTAAAATATGAATATCCAAAAAAAGTTTAAATATGTCATATTTTTTTTTGTTAAAACAAATGAAAATCATTTTCCTCAAAAACGCATCAATAAATTTTTAAATTTGGTCTTAAAAAGATGCTAAAGCTCTAAATAATTAAAATATGAAAAGAAACTTGGGTTATATGAACGTTGGGTTAAAAATTGTTTCTAGACCGAGGTGGATGGCTTACATAGTGATTTACACTAAGCTTACTAAGAAATTGACTTTATTATATTCCTCGCAAACCGCGATAAACATTGAAAAATATTGACAAATATTGACAAATATTGACAATATTTGTCTGAAATGAATAGTTCCAGATATATATGAACGAAAAGGAAAAAAAAAGTATTTCTTCTCGATTTTGCAACATTTTGTTAAATAAAAATGAAGCCCGCGGTTTATTTTATGCGCATAGTGAAATTATCATTTCTAGTGATATTCTAGACCCATTGATACAAAAATATAGCACACTATCCGATTTACCCGAACATGGGTGTTTTGAAACAGATACCGCCTGGTTTAACTGTGGTTTATAGGGTTCCAGAAATAATAAAGAAAACTTAGGGCTCATTACCGGACCACCCCTAATAGGAACTATTTTTCATTTTTTTTTTAACGTTGAATCACCTCTTAAATTTCTCGAACTTATTTCTAAATAACCCTGTGTATATATACCTTAACGTACGCGGTGGAGTAAGGCGAAGAGCGTTCGCTTTGTAACGCCGAGGTCGCGGGTTCGAATCCCGCCTGTGGCATGGATGTGTAGTGGTGTCTTTAAAATTGCTATAATTTACTATATGTACTACATATAAATAGGCCATAACCGACACTGTTGAACGCCGGGGTGTACCTAACGAAATGTACAACCTTTTTAAAATTTAAAAATTTAAATTTATACCTTAACGGCTTGTTTATATTTATTTTAGAATTTAATTGGGTAAACGAAAAATGCGCCGATCTCGGTGGCGTAGTTGGTAGTGCGTCCGGCTGCGAACACTGAGATTGTGGGTTCGAGCCCCACATAGAGCATGGATGTATAGTGGTGTAAATAGTCGGTAGATGGAACTACGATGACTAACTGTAATGTGGGTTGCAGGTGAAACTGTAAACACATTTTCAGGGTGGATGCGAGTTCTGTTGAGGACCGTGCTTCGGAGGGCACGTAAAGATGGCGGTCCCGTCAATGGAGGTTTCTCCCGTTAGATTAAACAGGGACAAAAGTTCTACCCAAAAAGGATAGAAGACATACATACACTTCCACCCAACCAAACAAAATCTGTATTTGTTCTTTGTTGAACAAATACAATATTTACTTGGCCGGGCGAAAAGTGTAAAGAAATTACTGGCGCCATCTAAGTTTTAGTAGAATTATCTTATTCTACAGATTCACATTAGCTACTGCTACACCTTCCGGCCAGCCAAATACTGTATTTGTTGTGTGAAAAATAAATACAGTATTTATTTGGTTGGCTGGAAAGTGTAGCACAAATGAGATAGAGATAGGGTAGACGTCTTTTGTTTCATAATTCTAGTTGTAGAGACCTCCATTAGGCCATAGCAGCGAAAAACGACGTTAAATGATTAAACAAACAAACAAACGAAAAAAGCCAAAATCAATTTGAATTTAAATAAATAAATGTATTTTGGTTCTGCTCTTTATATTTATTGTAGAAATCAAGTGAACAAAAAAAGCCACAGAATCTGTTGACAAACTGTAAATATTTAACATTTTAGCCTTTTATTTACCATCGTGTTTTAATTAATCCTGGCAATCTAGTAAAATAAAAAGGTCTTTTTAAATAAAATTGCACATTGTAAATAAAATGGTCTCTTAACTTAATAATCTTTTTTAAAAGGACCATTGTAGTTCTTTTTTTTTGAGAAATTTAATGAAATCGTTAGTTTTTATTTTCTTGCTTTCTTTGTTACAGAAAAATGTACAGTCTGTCCAATTAAACAAGATAGTAGTTTAAAATTCCCGTGATTTTTAGCTACATTATTGATTAAAAACTCGTACCTTTTAACATATAAAATATTGTGACATTTTTTGTCTATGAATGATTGACGGTCGTTAAAGCTAATAATGCGGTGGATAAAATCATACTTAACAAGAAGATCACAAAGAGTGGCTGTCGTTAAAAATGGAGTTTATTACTTTTCTGACCCATCAATTTTGGAGGGCACCGGCATTGCACAGGGAAGTATTATAGGTCCTTTGCTTTTCATAATTTTCATGAATGACATCATAAATGCTTTTTTTAATTTAAATTGTAGCCTAATTAACTTTGCGGATGACACAAACCTGCTAATGAGGGCTAAATACTTTCATGAATTAATTTTATTGTATAACAAATGCGTAAAAAATATTTTACAGTGGCTTTTGAAAAATAAACTTCTTTTAAATCGCGAAAAAACTAATATAGTAGTTTTTAAAACCTCTCGTTCGAACTTTATCACCCCTGAAGTGCTGCCGTTTGGCGACACATTTTTGAATACTGCGAGAGACACTAAATTTTTGGGATTAATGTTGGATGAAAATTTAAGTTGGAATTTACATTTAGCACAATTGTGTAAAAAATTAAATATTACATGTTACTCACTACGGGTGTTAAAATCGTACGTTAATTTTGAAACATTAAAATCGGTGTATTTCGCAAACTTTCAATCAGTCCTAAGATACGGCGTCACTTTTTGGGGTCAGAGTTCGAACGCAGAGGATGCTTTTAAAATTCAAAAACGCGCTTTACGCACAATGTTAGGTCTACAGTACAATGGTTCTTGTAGGGGTCATTTTAAAGAAAATGGTATTCTTACTTTAACTGGGCTTTATATTTATGAGCTTTTAACTTTTATGTTTAAAAACAAAAGTATTTTTAGTAGTTTTAGGTCTTCTAGGGACAGATGTATTAGTTACAAACTGCCGCGTCATAGGCTTGTACAGTTCGAAAAAGGTAGTTTTTATATGTGTATTATTGTTTTTAATAAGTTACCTAACAGTATCAAATCTATTTTAAACTTCTCCTCGTTCAAGAGGCAAATTTTTAATTTATTGGTTCAATTAGAGCAATGTCAGAATATTTAAATGTAAATGTTATAGATTAAGTTCATATATTTAGGTACTATGTTTTTTTTTTTCTCTCTTTTGACTATTTTCATTTTCATGTTGGTTATGCATAAATGTTTTGTAATTATTTATAGTTCATGGTCGTATAATTGATGTAATTTGTGAAATAAAGATTATTATTATTATTATTATTATTATTATTAAAGGAAGAGAAAGTTACATAAAATGGTTATACTTAATGTTATTTTGTATGGTATTGAAACAGGTACTTTTTTGGGTTATTCTTCATACACTCACACTAAATTAGCATATTCTACATATTGTACAAACGTAAATTATATTGAACACAAGGAAAACGTCAAATTTTTAGGTTACAATTACAACTTAAGGCCTATCCAGAGGCTCGCATAACAACCATTACAAGATACATGACGACACATCAAGCCAATCCTGGCATCGCATTCTTATGTACTATGCTTGTTATGCGAGTCTTTGGATAGGCCCTTTCCAGGAAAACAGTATCGACATCTCTTAAATTTTTGATAACTACGATTTATGTATAATTATGCTATTTATGCGCTCTGTGGAGTAAAACGGGCCGCGTCCCTTGCTATCTTGCATAACTGGACGGAGTATAGTAAACTATTATTGGTGAGGTTATATGCAATAATTCAACTTATTTATAATTACACTAAAAATAGATAAAATAAAAAACAATAAACATAAAATACTAAAAAAAACAGTAAAAATATTATTTGCAATTTTGGCGAAGGCGCCACTATAGCTGATGTAAAAACTACCTGTACTCACCAATTTACTTTTTTTACAGTGTATAATAGGTCGTGTAAGGATTCAAGTCGCTTGTATATTGCAAAACAAGTTTACACTGCGATATTTCAAAAACGGTTTCACTCAGAGATTTAAAATTTGGAACAAAGATTTTCTAAGTAGGGGGCTGTCCATATATTACGTAACGCGCCTAGAGGGGGGGGTCAGATAAATTGTTACAGTTTGTGACAGGGGGGAGGGGGGGGGGTCTAGGTAAATGTTACGTAAGGAAATTTAATAAATTTAATGTTTATTTCTAAGCTTGACAGATGTATTTTTATTTCAACATAAATAACTATTTAGTGGCCCATAATTTTCTTTTTCACACAAAAATTGACGAAACTATGCATATTTAAATAATATTGTAATCAGTAAAAAAACTGTTGACATTGATATTAAAAAAAAATCTTACGGCCCTGTTCTTGCGTGATCTTGCCAATGAATCATCGGCGATGATACATTTTCGCGCGGAATGTGTACTCACAGAACACCAATGTGTGTACTATTTTGTGTACCTGTGCATAAACAATATACGTGTTATATGTGACACTCAGTGTAAAAAGAGGTACCTAGTATTTCTTCCCTGTGATTATGAATATTTTTTTAAAGTTTGAGTGATTTTTTCGTGTAAATTTTTTTTAAGGTTATGTTATACTATATTTTAGGTTCATGTTTGTTTTGTCCAGAAAAACGAATCAATAGTGAGAATACAGTTAAATTGCGAAACAAAAATTTTATATTGTTACGAGTTACACAGGGGGGCGGGGGTGTTGGTAAATGTGACAGTTTGTTACACAGGGGGGAGGGGGGTCTATTTTTTGAAAGATTGCGTTACTTAATATATGGACAGCCCCTAGTAGAAAAAAATTGTTTAAAATTTCAAGTTTCTATTTCAAAGTGTTCTTGAAATATCGTAGTGTAAAGTTGTTTTGCAAGCGAAAAAGTAAATTGGTTGCCATGTAAGATATATCTATACCATGAACCGACATGTTTTTTTCTGTAAAATGACAGTCCGTAATTGGTAATATATTAGTATGTTACTTCTCTGTTTGTACTTTTTTTATAACAACCTATTCATCTGGTACTTAATTTAGATTACATTTTTACGAAAACAAGTTGATTTTGTCTCAGATCTCGACCGATAAAACATTTTCCAGATTTATCCAAATCCTAGAAACAAAAATAGTTTATGTTTACTTGGAAGTCTTTTAAAATACAATGCTCCAGGATAAATTTAAACTGTACTTTGGAAATCAACTCACGTTCGAATCCCAATGACTACTGATATATCACATATGTTTCAAATTTAGAACCAAATTAAATTAAACCAAACCTAATCAGGGTTTGAAAGGAAAGGGAAGTTAAATGAAGCATTTTACTTGTTTGCCCAATAAACTTGTATTATTACAACAATAGTAACACTACCCGACAATTTGAAACTTTTGAAATATACTATTTATGATATATATTGGGTCTAGAAGTGTTTTTTTCCCTGATTTCATATCCGTTTTCAGAATTTCTCTATCACGTCACAGTTTTGATATACAGGGCGTTTTATAATAAAAAAAGGCATTTTTTTAAATGTCGGGGGATTTTACATTTATAAATATTTTTTTTTCAAATTTGGTACACTTGTTAAAAATTTGTGTGCTTTTCGAATATTTTAATTTTTTTTTAAATATCGATTGTCATTTGTTTTTTATAATAAAAAGAAAAAGTTTTTTCGTTGCCAAAATTTTAAAAGATAGAATTTTTCGATGTAACTATGAAAAAAACACTCTGTGTTTATCTGGCTTCATTTCGATTTCAATTTTTTTTTGAAGGACCTTCTGGAAGCGGCGCAATATTAATTTTAAGTCCGTTATGTCAGCTATTTTAACAGCAATTTGCATAGTTCAAGAAGAATAGGCTTTGGACCAGAATTTGACATTTTAAGTCAATGTTCTATTTACTTTTTAAGATACAGTTTGTTTATGTTTAAAAAGTTAACCTTATTTATTTTTATCATTTATTTGTTTATTTTATTACATCGGCACTTAGTGCTACTAAGAGTGCCGATGTATTGAAATCTTCGCCGAAAAGTCAAAATCTTTGACCACGTTTTTTTCACATTTCTCGACGTTTTAGACCATTCTGAGTCGAAAGCAGTAAAAAATTTTTTGCGTCCGTCTGTATGTCTGTCTGTCTGTCTGTCTGTCTGTTTGGGTGTAAACTCTCTAACTCCATTTCTACATGAGATATCGACTTGCGATTTTTTGCATATTGTTTCTTATCGCTGATTAGATTTTGGGGGTAAGGGGGTAAAAATAGGGTAAAACTCCTATTTTTAGCGTTTTTTGTTTATAATTAAGGCAATTATTATTGTATGGTTAATTTAGCACTTATATAAAAGATAATTTTAAATTGGTCAAAAAATGTTATAAACAACGTTTTCCTAAAACGCATTGTTTAAAAGATATTGGCGTTTAAAGCAGTAAAAGGTTTTTTTAGCATATTTTACATATTTATAACCCGATTTCAAAAAATTATATTTTAAATAAAAGCTCTTTTTAAGTTTTTTTTTTAGTGTACAATAGTGCCGATGTTTTGACAGGGTGCTTGCAACGTTTCATCTAGTTAATTGATTGAATAATTTAACTTGACTTAAAACGTCAAATTTTTGTACAAAGCCTACTTATTGTTCTTAAAGTATGCAAAACGCTGTTAAAATATCTGACATAATTGACTTAAAATTAATATTGTGCCGCTTCCTTAAAAAAAAAGTTAAAACCAAATTGAAGCCATATAAATAGACCCTATATATCTCATCAATAGTATATAAATCATGTCGGGTAGTGTAATTATTAGAATTATATTATTAAAGTAATTATATTCTACCAACTAATAAGTAAATTTAATTTGGAAACGTTTAAGTATTACGTAACGTTAATTGTAGCAAAAATTCATACACTTTATTTCCCGGTTCTCGCTTTATTAAAGGCTGTAGAGATTTCATATTTTGGCTACCCTCTTTAACACTCCCCTATTACGGAGACTCTCCGAGAGGTAGCCAACTCTAGAGCCCTTTAATAAAGCGGTATGAAGTGTATGAATTTTGCACTATTTAACCATCCTAACGTAATACAAGAACGTCCCCTTTCAGAAAAAAGTTTATAACCGAACAACAAAAAAAGTCAGTTTAAAAATTTAACAAATTTATCAAAAAAAAAAAAAAAAAAATAGCCAATTTCATAAAGTGTGCAGGGTTCTTTGAACGTAAGGGGGACACTGAAAAAAATGACGTTCTTGTCTCAAAGTAGTCAACACTCTTGGCAGTTATTCTTTTAGCTTAAAAGATGTATATCTTCAAACAAAAGTATTTATCTTGTCCCAAGAAAAGTGTCTCTTTTGAAGTATTTTTAAAATTCTCTTGGACTTGGCGCATTTGAGGCAAAAACCATTTATCTTGTTTTAAGATTTTTAAAAATTAAATAATTTTAAATACTTTGTCCCAAGAATTTTTCTTTTGTGACAAGACCACTTGCATTTCACAGATTAAAGAATTTTAAGTTAAAGAATCAGAAAGATCTTGGCAAGTGAATTATATTTTCATGTTAAGAGAAGGCGCTTTTGGACATATTCAAGAGTACGAATCATTTGGCCTAATTTCATATGCCATTACCGCAAAGGATCCTTTTTTTCAGTGTATGTGGATGGGGGTGAGTAATTTGTGATAAGTTAAAACTATTAGGATTAAAAACCCACTTTATTAAATCGTTAACACCATAGTAGGTACGGAAATGTGACCTAACTACATACACATCATACGGATTAAAATTTAATTTTGGTTGTATAATTTTACTCTCATTAATATTTCCTTAGGAAGTTACCATTATTAACACCGTATAAGCTAAATAAGTAACATACACTGTTAAAAGTAATCTGTATATCTAGGCTGTTTTGTATTTGAAGCAATCCTAGGTCAAAAATATAAATTTTTATTCAATTCTAAATTTAAACCGAAATCTTACGAAAATACCATTCTTGATACCATCAAATGCTACGCAAACTATTAAAACCCATTTAATCTTATAAAATCCCATAGGATTTTTATAAGATGTAATTAATATTTTAATATAATTTTTCAATTTTATTTTTTGCATTTTTTCTAGGTAAAATTATATCTACAAATTAAAGAAAATTAAAGAATTAAACATTCTAATGTTAATTTTAAAAGACAAAAAATAAATATAGACAATATAACATTTTTCTACGACTGCTTTCGAATGTAAGCAAATACACACACTTTTCAAACATATAATGAATCCATTCTAGCTCTAGATACGGTATGAATATTCCGTATCAAGTGTTAGAATGAGCACATTTAGTGCCATCTCTTGTTTATAAAAGTAAAGAAAACTGTAGCAAAATTAGCAAAAATATATTTATTTTACCATGAAATATTGAATAATTTAATGAAATTTAAAGTTTTGCGTTAAAATTACATAAAGTTTATTAGTTTTTCTTAATTTATGACCAGTTTTTTATCAATTTCGTTTAAAAAATTAAAACTGCTCCATCTATTGTTAAATATTTAAACCTGATATCTGTCACAACAATCTGACATAACCTTCAATTTTTGCATTATAATTTGTAAATATGTGCTAAAATTAAATAAAAATCTTTTTTAAGTACTGTTTTGATAAAATTATTAGGTACATGAATTTCTTTATTTAAAAACATGTGTTTTGTTGCATTTACAATATAGAGTCACAAAAAACATTGTCCGCAGTTTAAAGCCATAGAGTATTTCATATTTGCAGTCGAAGAAAAAGTATAGTCTACAACACGTATGGAATAGTCATTCCGCGCTCGCGGGACCGTCATACTCGCCTGCCGGCTCGTATGACAAACTTTTCGCTCGCGCGGAATATTGTCTATTTCATACTAGTTATAGAATATACTAATTTTGTCTTAAGTATTTATACTTATAATATTCTAGTACAATTACAACTATTATTGTACTGAAATCTTAAACTTAAGACAAAAATGTTAAATTCCATTATAATGGATAATAATAATAATAATTATTATTATTATTATAGGTGAGAGATACAAAATGTCTGAATTTTAAAATCTGTTAAATATTCAATTTATTTTTATTAGCACTGTAGTAAATAATATCAATATCTCGTAATTAAATTGAATTATAGAGAATTTTTTATTGCTGTCAGCGATATTCGATGTAACCTTAATTTCATTTATTTTTATTTATAGGTGCTGGTGACGGTTTACGACATTTATTTACACCAAAGTGGCATATAATTCTCGACCCCGTCGTCTGGCTGGAGGCAGGCACTCAAATCTTCTTCTCTCTCGGCCTCGCGTTCGGAGGCTTAATAGCCTTCTCATCCTACAACCCCGTCAATAACAACTGCTATAGAGACGCCATAATGGTTTCTATGACAAACTGCTTCACCTCCATGTTTGCCGGTATAGTAGTATTCTCTATAATTGGTTTTAAAGCAAATATGGTTTTCGAGAAATGTCTCGAGACGAGAAATCAGACTTTAACTGATTTACTGGGGCCTTTTTATGACGAGAAGTATTTACCCACAGAGGCTGGAGTGGCGTTTAACTTTACTGGGGTGGATGGTGTTCTTAGGAATTTTATTATGCCTTCTATGCCAATTTGTGACTTAGAAAAGGAATTGGATAATGTAAGTACAGGGTAGCCCATAAGTCACTATTTAAAAATTAAATAACTTTTTTGTTTGTCAAATATTTTTATTTATTTCTTTTACAATATAGAGTACAGAAAATGGTATTTATTTTGAACTATGTATTAAAAATCATATCTTTTAAATGACGTTAATTTTCCGCTTGGTCATTTTCCCAAATCTGGGAAAAAATTAAAATGGCGGCGCAGGCGAAAATTTTTGCATATATTTTTTTTATAAATTGGTTGAGTTGTGGGATATAGGCCAAAAAGAAAACAACGCCAAAAACTTTGTTAACTAAACCGACAGTTTCGTTTATTCTTTGTAAACATCCTCAGGGTTGACTAAAATAGGAAAATTACGTAATAAGTACATTTAAAAATAAATGTAAATAGTACACATCTCACATATATAAATACATACAGAGCGGTCCAAAAGTCACCCCCTCCCTCTCAACTCTTGAACCAGTTGATATATCGACTTCAAACTCGGAACTCTTAAATTTTAACTAATTAAATTGGCCAATTAGGCGAAACTATACAGATTTTTTTTTTTAAATTAGTAAAAACAGTCATACTTGCGCCGTAGGAGAAAAAATAATACAAAAAAAAAATTATATATGAGTAATTGTATAGAAAATAGATATGATATTTATAATGCAAACAATATAAAGAGCACAAAAAAGTGACGACTAAAAAAATGATCGTCACCCCTTGATTAACTACAGCTTGTCAATGTTAGGATGAGACTTGAGTTTTTAGAAGTGGACACGCCCCCCTAGTGCGCTTTGGAAAGCGGCTAAATTTACCAGTTATTAGAGGTGCGCGTATCGCCTATCTTTCTTCCCCCGAATACTTTCTCTTACATTTTCACGTCTCATACTAAGTTTGACTAGCTGTATTTTTTACGAATTCCGTTAATCTCTGACGTTTTATTTTAATCTACTTTAAAACTTATGTTTTAGAAACATAAATTTAAAGTGAAACTTAAGAAAGCCGTAGCGCCGCAGGCAATTTTTTTTACAATTGTGATGGTCTAAAATTTCAAAAATGCAAACAAGTTCTAGGGCCGTAGGCGAATTTTTTTTTCAAATTTCATAGTATATTTTAATTTTAAAAGTGTTACAATTAAAAGTGTCACTTAAATGCAAGAAAGCTTTAGCGCCAAACCCAATTTGTTTTACAATTTTTACGTTTAAGTTTTATAACCTTAAATAAGACAAGACTTAAGAGAGCCCCAGCGCCGCAGTCGAAAATTTTCACGAATTTTAAGATCTATAGTTTATATGGTCCACTTGGAAAAGGGCCTGCATATTTGCTGGTTTTGGCCCCCTTATCGTTCTGGGGGTCCATCAAACACAGGCCCAGGGAAGCTTAAATAAAAAAAAATAAGAAAGCACTAGCGTCGCAGGCGAAAATTTTTACGAATTTGAAAGTCTATAGATATATGGTCCACGAAAAGGGCTGCATATTTGCTTGTTATCGTTCTAAGGGAGTATAATTTTTTTATTTCCCTATAGGATTTTAGGATTTGCCCCCCCCCACTGGACACGCCCTTGCATAATGGTAATAATGACGAACTGCTTTACTTCCGCCGGTATAGTAGTTTCCTATATTTTCGGCTTTAAGGGATATATGGTTGTTGAGAAATGTCTGGAGATGAGAAATCACACTTTAGCTGAATTACTGGGGCGTTTTTATGACGAAAAGTCTTTGCCCTCGGAGGCTTAAATGGCGTTTAACTTTAATGGGGTTGATGGTGTTCTTAGAAACTTTTTTATGCATTCCATGACAATCTTTGACTTAGAAAAGGAATTGGATAATGTAATCATAGTTATTTTGTTTTAATTTATATAGATTTTTACATTAGTTGGGCCGCGTTATGCAGAAAGCTACCGACCCACATTGTGAGATGACAGTAAACTGTTGAACTTTTTCCCTAATAACTTTTAAACGTTTTGACTAAAACACCTAAAAATAACCATTTGTTTTACCTGTTCATGTATCAGAACATGTACAAAATATGTAATCTTTAATTCAATTCCTGTAAAAGATATTGGGTAAAATGTTCCGTAACCTACTGTCATCTTACAATGTGGATTGGTAGCTTTCTGCATAATGCGCCCCAATTATTTGTACAGTTTTCTTTAATTAAATTTCCTTATTTGATTTTAGAAATAGTTTAGGTACTAAAAAAAGTCCAATGTATATAAAATATTAATTATTCATGTGGGTTTCTAACAAATATGTCTAATCAATAAATAAATGAATACCTAAATGCATTGGTTAATTTAGAGAATTAATTTTGTAATTTGTTTGTTTGTTTAACCTCGTACTATTCTACTTAATTAAGCATCCCCTAAGTCCAGGACTTGTGTGGGCTAGTAGTAGAGGGAACCACCGGCTTATACTGACTTTCGAACCAGTTTTTATAGGAAGTGTCCGCTTCACTTATGCCTTCGCCAAATTTCAATTATTAATTAACTGAAAAAGGCAAATCGGCGCCAGTAAGAATCGAACTCACGCTAGTTGTAGCAGACTTGTCATGTACAGACGCGGTAGACGACTACACCAATCCTCCCATACTAAATCAACTACAACTAAAATAATAGTTTTTATTTTAAAATTAAAAGGCTCTGAACACTGAGAATTTTTTACCGTACTTAATGATTTTGCATATAAGAAATCCCAAGTAACTTAAGAATATAAGAGTAACAATAACAGAACTACATTATGTTTTACTGTAACAACTAGTTTTCAGCAACTAAAGTTGCAAGGGGTGCCATAAACAAAATCGTTCAGTTTTTAATGCAGTTACGGATTCTTAGAGTTTGAGTGTTTTGGCTTGGTTTGGACTTTTGGTTACAGCAACGGATTTTTACAAATGATTGCATATAAAAATTAATTTACTGATTTGGACTGAAGCACAATACAACGGCCAAATGCAGATATATATTTAGTTGAATGGTTTAATATCGAAAATTAATCATTTATTTATAAAGGATACAAATCAGTAGCATATTTTAAATAAATTATTTTCAACATATTTTAATTAATTTAGCAATAAACTGATAAAAAAATTGGGTTTAGTATCATACTAAATATGCATAATAGACCAGGGTCGATAATTTTGAAAATGGTAAAAAGTGAAAAAAAATATATAGTAGGATGAAACCCGTTAAAAAAGGAAGAGACTATAACAAAAATAAAAGGAAAAATAATTTACGGGCGATCTGAGGTCGGGAAGTGGAAGGGGGTGAGTTTTTAAGGGTAAAAAATGGTGTATCTCGATTTTCGGCAAAACTACAAGTCCTATGGAAAAAAATTAAATAACAAAGTTGTAGGTAATAAAGAGACCTACAACTTTTGTTATTACACTTTTTTCACATAACCTCAAAATTTATGTGAAAAATTCAAATAATCAAGTTTTTGGTTTGGACTTTTTATGTTATGCAAAAAAAATTTTTTTTTCACGAAATTTAGTGAAAACTTACCTTTTTATGTCCTAAAGACACTGTAATTTTTTTGATTTGAAATATTTATTTTTTCACCTTATTTTGACTTAATATCGAAAAAACACCCTAATTTTCAATCGAAAATTCTCGCGTCAAAATATCAGCTTTTTAAAAAAAGTTGGGGAGTTTTTTATTCGTTGAAATCTCTTCTTTTTGATAATGTAAAAAAATATATACATTACTATGGTAAATGTTCTCAGAAAATGCAAAGAAAAGAAAAAAAACTCGAATCCGAACTATGTACAATTTTGAGCTATTTAGTAAAATTTACACTTTAATTACTTGAAAAACGTAAGATTCTATGTTACATTGATAAACAAAAAAATACAAATCGAAATATACTACTATAATTAACAACCAAATAAGTTAATATTTAATAAGACATCTTGAAAATTAGGGTGTTTTTTCGATATTAAGTCAAAATAAGGTGAAAAAAAAAATATTTCAAATCAAAAAAATTACAGTGTCTTTAAGACATAAAAAGGTAAGTTTTCACCAAATTTCGTGAAAAAAAAAATTTATTTGCATAAGATAAAAAGTCGAAACCAAAAACTTGATTATTTGAATTTTTCACATAAATTTTGAGGTTATGTGAAAAAAGTGTAATTACAAAAGTTGTAGGTCTCTTTATTACCTACAACTTTGTCATTTAATTTTTTTCCATAGGACTTGTAGTTTTGCCGGAAATCGAGATACACCGTTTTTTACCCTTAAAAACTCACCCCCTTCCACTTCCCGACCTCAGATCGCCCGTAAATTATTTTTCCTTTCATTTTTGTTATATTCTCGTCCTTTTTCAACGGGTTTCATCCTACTATTATTTTTTTTTGGTTTAAAAAATTATCGACCCTGGTCTATAATGCATATTAGGGTGATCCTTAAAAAAGTAGTTTTTTTTGGATACCCACAGAAATTTCTTCCAAATTGAACAAAAATGGTAATTCAGGCCGATAGCTCAACGTTTATAGGGGTCATGCACAAATTACATAAAACATTTCGTAATATTTTTTCTTAAAAAAAAAGGGGCAGAAAATTAATTAGTAAAGGGTTTGAAAGCCAAAAAATACAAAGAAAAAACAATAATTATAACAACAAAATATTAAAAAACACAAAGGAAATAGAAACATATTTTAAAAACTTTTTGATTGTTTTTTTTAATTTACATAAAATTTTATCCCAAACATTTTGTGTCCTTTATTTTTTTTCTTTTTCGCGAAGAATAATTATTATCCAATATATGATAATAAGGTACACTTGAATAAAAAAAAACGCAATATTATTGTATAAAATGAATAACTTGAAAGTTTTTGCCCGATTTGTATAATTTAGCTTTTTGATTTTTGGGGAATAGGGCTTTGGATCTGACTAAAATTAGATAACAATTTTAGTCAGATCCAAAGCCCTATTCCCCAAAAATCGATAAGCTAAAATGAATAACTGTTTACAAACAATAAGATTGTCAATGCTGACAATATTTGTTAAAATCATTTACAATAATTATAAAGTAATTGGAAATCGAGTTGGAAATGCATCAATTAAATCTTAAAATCCTACTTACACTCTAAACTTTTACAAACTTGAAAAGTTACGGCAAAAAAAATGGTCGTCAGCCCTCCATCAACTAAGTTAGCGCCGCAGGCGATATTTTTTACGAATTTTGTTTATTGTTACGTTAATTTAATAGAATAAAACTAGTAGATATTGTCAAACACCGACAGATATATTTAAAAAAGTATTAAGCTAATGCCTGATGCATTTCGAAATTTGATATTTCATCTTCAGAGGCTTGTCAAACATTTAACATTTAACATTTAACGTTAAATATACAATAAAGTATACAAAATTAAAATTAACTGCGAAGTTACGTGCAGAAATGAAACAAAAAACATTTTTTTTTTTTTGTTTCAACATTTTTTTTTTTTGTTTCATTTCTGCACGTAACTTCGCAGTTAATTTTAATTTTGTATACTTTATTGTATATTTAACGTTAAATGTTAAATGTTAAATGTTTGACAAGCCTCTGAAGATGAAATATCAAATTTCGAAATGCATCAGGCATTAGCTTAATACTTTTTTAAATATATCTGTCGGTGTTTGACAATATCTACTAGTTTTATTCTATAATATACATCGACTATATCAGGATGATATCACCTCACGAGTTAATTTAATACTGTAAAAAAATTTAAAAGCCTCGTTAAAAGCCCTAGTGCGAAAAACTCGAAAATTTTAACGAATTTGATAGTCTATGGTCCACTTAGAAAGGACCCGCATATATGCTCATCAAATAAAGTATAAACTAAAATAAACTGTCAACGTCGGAACTCCACGAACCCGGGTCCCGGGGAAGCTTCCCTCTAAATTCGGCCAGCCTCTAACATCCCTTTCTTTAGATATAACCCTTTTAAAAATAGGTTACTTGCCCATTTGCATCCCGATTTTGACCAAAAATAATTCCAACCGCGAACTTCTGGAAGGATAGGTATATACCAAATTTACCTCAAAGCATTTTTGAGTTATTGTGCCCACAAGAATTACCGGACAGACCACCCCGAGAGGTCGGACCTCGGAAGCCCCTATATGCCAATTTTTACGATATGGGCGATAGGCCGGTCCTTGCACGATTTTTTTATTTTCTTGCTAGATAATAATTATACTTAATAGATAACTAGGTAAAATTTATTTTCAAATTAATTTACGGAAATTTACGTTTCAACTCATTTCGTTTAAGGGGTCTTTCTACCTTCTACATCCAAACCAAACTAAACTTCAGAAAAAAAAAACTTCTCTCCCAGGTCGCTCTAAAGTATAAAGTATGAGTATTTTTATGAAATTTTATGAATTTTATGACTAATTTTATTTTAATTTAATTTTATGACGATTTTAGGACAAATTGGGTCATTTTATGACATTTTATGATTTTATGATAAGTGGGAGGCCTGCTAATTGTTGACAAAAACTAGCATCTTTATAACTTATTTCCTAGTCATTAAGTTTTCACATTTTCTTAAAAAACCCTCCTAAAGTTGCTATGAAAAACTCATTCAAAAAGAAAACTGCACTAGTTTCCAATTATACAAAAATAGTAAATTTAAACATTACTATTTGTTTTAAAAATTGTAATTGTTCAATTTGAAATTTAATAAAGCATAAACAACACAACTTTTAACATGATGCAAATTAATATGTACTCATTTCACAAAGAATTTAATTTAAATGAACGCCCTCACATTAGTTTTATGTGAAATTATATCAAAAACGTGGGATTATTTCATAAAAGTTATTAGAAATAGGGTGGGTAAATTTTCAGAAACAAAAAAAAAATATTAAAATGCTGCCAATACACTGGGAGAAAAATCTTTGTAAAATAAATAAAGTCATATGATTTAGAAAAAATTAATATTTTTTTGCTCCGACACTGTTTTTGCTAATTCAATTCAATATTTATATCTATTTTTCTTTTTCAGTCCGCCTCTGGAACCGGATTAGCCTTTATAATATTTACAGAAGCAATCAACCAATTCCCCGGTGCTCAATTCTGGTCCGTTCTCTTTTTCCTGATGCTCTTCACTCTAGGAATCGATTCCCAGTTCGGGACGTTAGAGGGAGTCGTTACGTCTATCGTAGACATGAAACTATTCCCGAAGCTGCCCAAGGAGTACTTGACTGGAGGAATATGTCTGACTTGTTGCATAATTTCGATGGGATTCGCACATGGCGCAGGCAGTTACGTGTTCGTCCTGTTCGACAACTACAGCGGAAACTTCCCGCTGCTGATCATTGCCTTTTTTGAATGCATTGGGGTTTCGTACGTGTATGGATTGAAAAGGTATGTGATCGGATTTTTTATGTAGATGTCTAAGCAAATCCTTTATTTAAAAAAGGTCTTCAATCATTTATTTATGAAAGGTCTCAGAGACTAACATAATAATAGATTTTGCGATATAAAGCAACAATTTTAACGGGGAATCTTTTATCAATCTCATTTTTATGTATCTAGAAATTCTATATAAAAGGAAGATTAAGCCTACATATTGTCAAATGAGTTACTATTATTATTTTGATGTTTTATCAATATGAATGGAGAGGTTAAGAGCTTAGAACAAGCTTCTGGGGCTTTCCGTTAAGGTTATTTGAGGGGTATCATGGTGGAAAACATAAATAAATAAATAAAACTATTTGCAATTATATACGTAGTGTTTTAGGAAGGTGGTTTACCCAAAAAGTTTTGATTTCTTAGGTAGAATCGTTAAATTTGCAGAATACATGATTTGTCGGATCAAAGTATCACAAAAACTAAATAAAAAAACATTTTTTTAAAGTAAATAAATAACTGAATCTATATTTCACTAACCAGTGTGTAATGTTGACTATGTTTTTGCAAGGCAAGTTACTTGGATTAAGGAAAAAATAATTCTTTTTTTTTTCTTGCTCCACGTGACTAACTATGCAATAGTATCGACTGAATGTCCAGTTAGTAAAATATAGTTTAAAGTGTCTATTTACTTTAAAAATAAGTACGTTAAGAATTGACAGTTTATAAAAATATATACTGCACGTTTGTCGCTTAATAACCAAAAAATATTTATAAGAAAGTTATCTATCTGTCGTTAAAATTAAATGGGCAGAAAACAGTTTTATTTGAATATTAGCAACATACGGGATACACAGTGCTGATGATTCCCAAAAAGGATAAAATGGTACTATTCACTGTTTCCTGTCAATTTAATTTTAACGACAGATAGATAACTTTCTTAAAAATAAGTGTTTGGACTTTTAATTTTTGCAAGCTACCGGTAAATAAGTGCCTTGATCCGAGATCTGCTTATAAATAAACGAAGCCACGTAATCAAATTTACATAATTCTGCCATGTTTAATGGATAAAGTTTCCACATACAGCCAGAACTCGCGTACAGAAATTTGAGGGTATATTAAAAACGCTCTGGAAAATATGAAAAAAATGTAAAAAAAATCCATCTTCGTTAAATTCAATTACCTTTAAAAGTTGAATTTGTAGCTACGGAAGCAAATTTAATTATTTCAGGTACATATTCTGTAGGTTGACATGGTGATTAATGTTACATAAATATTTATTAATGTCAAAAAACCACCCCCGGATGGAGTGACCCTATAAAAATAGAATATTTGATAGCCTCTGTCGGTTTTGTTAAAATATAATACCTAAAAAGATTCTAAAGTTGAAAGTCTCAAACAATGCACGCGTCAACAATTAAAATGCAACCATAGTTACTAATAAGTGGGGAAAACTAATTTGTAGGTAATCTAACATCAGCAACAGGATTGGTCAGATTAAATAGCTTCCTTTTTAATTAGTATTGAAGATGGATTTTTTTTTGAATTTTTTTTTTCATATTTTCCAGAGGGTTTTTAATATACCCTTAAATTTCTGTACGCGAGTTCTGGAACAGGCTGTATAGTAGGTATATGTACCATGCTAGGTTTACATTATTTCAAATATCAAACTTAAACTATGATAACACCTACGGCTTTTCAGTTATATGTATTAAGCGTATAATGAATTTGATTTGGCAATTTATTTGCTGAAATACAAGCTGAAATCTGTAATCGTGAATGCATTCTGTTTAAACGTTTAGAATTTACCTTTATAACTGTAATTTTCTCGAAAACAGTTGCAACCAACCACTAAGAGTACCTTATTTATGTATGTTTAACATAGTCTGTTAAAAAACTAGGGGCGAAAAAGGTTGGGGAAAAAAAGTGACAAAGCCCCCTATTTTGCACGCCCCTGTATAAAGTTACCAAATAAAAGTTACATAGGATGATAACCTTTATCAATGTTAAATCTTTGAGACCCAATTTTATTTTTTTGTATCTACTTTTTTGAGTTATGAATAATAATAAATGTTTATTCCATAGTACAGTAAGTGAATTTCTGCCGTTCTAAGCTGAAAGATCCTATCTACAAAGGTTTAACATACACAGATAGGATCTTTCAGCTTAGAAGACAGATTTACTATACTAGACTTTTTCACGAATTTACGAATTTCTGTAAAAATGTTTAAAAAGATTAAATTTTATGTAAAATAATGTAAAATATGCAAAATATTACCATTGTAGACTATGTAATTTTTAACGTACTGGTCTATGGCAACATATTACCATTTAAGGACTATGCATATATGTAATTTATTTTTACCGTGCACTCCCTTAGACCTCATTTCCGGACCAACCTTTATAGGAACTTTTTTTATATTTTTGGATGTAGAATCACCTCTGAAATGTTGACATTCCAGTTATTGATGCAACTGTAACCTCATCTGATGGATAAATTATAGATATCCTTGCATCTCAGCTAGCAACCGACGTTATAGTGATTAGCTAGTTTTATTAAATTTAAATATATTGGCAAAGGGCCTTAAATTTAAAGTCTGAGATATCGTTTAAAATATTTTTTTTTTACTGTGCATTGTGGATTATACAAAATATGACTTAAAGAATAAATTTCCCGCTTAGAATGATCAAAAAAAGTTCTGTATTCATGTTTTTAACGCTAGTGTTTTTTAAGATTTGCAGATGACATCGAAATGATGACAGGGTTCCGTCCAGGCCTATACTGGTTAATTTGTTGGAAATATTTATCACCACTGGCCATGCTGTCCATTTTAGTTGCCAGTTTTGTAGAAATAGCAGTAGATGGTACCGGGTACGACGCCTGGGTGGCAGAACTGGGCACCACGGAAAGACGTCAATGGCCTACTTGGGCAATTTTGCTGAGTGTGACTCTGATTTTGGCATCGGTTTTATGGATACCAGGAGGAGCAATAGGAAGGTAGGCAAAAAATTATTCCCTATTAAAACAACTGCATAATTTTTGCCATGCGACTATTAGTTTCCATGGCATATCCAATTAAAGATATCTTAGATAGAGGTGTGACAATATCTAGATATTGTCACACCTCTAGAAAGTGTACCCATTATCGCCGAGGTTACTTCACCTGAGCTTACTTTATTCTTCGCTTCTTCGTCATTTGTGCTTTGGTTGTACTTAGCTTGTTTCCAACACAAAGCAAACAAGGGCAAGACAAACATAGAAGCCCAGAGCAGGTGACCCTAGTTTAAGCTAAAGATCTAGAATTGATTTCAGTACTTTGGTTTCAGTTAGGTTCACACCATCTGGGCATTCCTTGGATCAAACCAGAGCAAAAACGGTTCCAGGCAGGAACACTAGATCTAGTTCTTAAGTTAGCAAGGTTTGCTAATTTAAGAACTAGATCTACTGTCCCATGTCCAAGAACCAAAGACAATTTATGCTTGATTTAAATCTATTTTAGAATGTTTGGTTATGTTTTGTTTGACGATGACGAGAAAGCCTGGTTCCCAGCTAGCGACCTAAAGGATTTCCATGGAATAATGCCCCACGAAGTGACTACTGCAGAAAAATTGCTGTTTTGTATACGTGATGATGGATCGGAGGGTCTTTGTTGTCCTACATATCATAGTTATGATGATTATGAAGAAGATGAATAAGAAAATGTACATATCATAGTTATGATGTACATGTACATATCATAGTTATGATGATTATGAAGAAGATGAATAAAAAAATGTATATTTAGTTTTTTTTGGGCATGTTTTTCATTACATGGTTAATGATCTCATTTAGCTATCTTTTAGATAGTCTTTAGAATTTTAGCTTTCCAATTGTAAAAGATACACTACAAAAGCAAGATTGAATATTCAATTTTAAAGTCACCCACCTTCTGTAATATAAAGTGATGCATATGTTGCATGTTTTTAACAAAAATTAAATTAAAATTGTACCTATACGATAATAACTTCCCATCCATTTACAACTGAATATTTAGTTTTACTTTTTTCAGTGTACGTTATCTGAGTTTATCCCTGTATTGAAAATTCGACCCATATTATTAAATATATTCTATTTTAAATTATCATGAGCATATAAAACTAATGGTGTTATTTAGTATATTACATAACTAGTGTGGAAAGTGACATTTCACGCGAGTGTTAGAAATACACTTTCCAACGAGTTATGTTATGTTATGTTATATTTTTCCTACGATCCAGAAAAGTTTGGACTTTAAGAATACTTAATTTAATATTTTCTAATTTTTATTACTTATTCCGAGAATTTTTAAGAAAAGCCAAACACAAAATAGCATACAAATTTATATATGTATGTCAACAGAAAATATGTTTTTTATTTACCTTTAGTTTTCTTGGTTTTATATTTAATACAACATATATTGGAAGCTCAAAACTGTTTAATGGGTTGCCTAACCGCAAGCATCTTTTAAATCAAGGAAAATGTTTTACATTTCATGTGGAAATATTGATGTTTTTTATAAAATGTAAGGTAACTAAATCACAAATTAAGTAATTTTTATAAAATCTAGACATTAATAAAACATATTAATATTGACCTGGGTCAAAATAGTAAGGTTATAACTATAGTTTTTATTTTTGACATGAAAAACAGAAATATTTGGATTGAAAAACATAAAAGACATCAAAAAAGTCTGTAATGAAAGGTGGAAAATGGCATATAAAACGAGGTGAGTAAAATTCGTAGAATTTACAACTTAAATATCTAAACAAAACTAGGCAAACCTACATACATAAATATTAAACTAGGGTAATGTCATTTTCATAGAGGATCGTAGGAAAACTTTATTTTGACTTTTTTATCAGCTTTGTGTAACCTTTTATAAATCCACGATGAAATAAATAATTTGTGGTCATTACTGTGAACAATTTTTTTTTTAAGTTTAACCGCCGATAACTTTTTTGTTTTTGGGGGGATTACTTTCAAAAAAAAAAAGATCTTGATTTTTCCTGAAAATTTTAACTCAATCTGATTATTCGTTCTTGAGTTATCGTGTCCACAAAAAACGTGACATCGGACAGACAGACAGACGAACATGAAAGTTTCTTATTTTTTCATGAAACACATTAAATGTATCCAAAAAAATTTCGTCTAGGATGTTTTTTGGTGATTTTGGAAAATTCTAAACTACCGTATAACACTATTCTAACGCTACGTACTGTGAATAGTATTTATTTTGTCAGAAATGGAATTCTGATTTTTCGGTACAAAATTTTTTTAGAAGATTTTTTAGAAAATTTTTTAGAAATTTTTTATAATTTCTTATGTAATAATGCCTTCTAAACGACAATAAACAAACCTAAAGTTATACTCATAATAGTTTGAAATCTTGTATAGTAGAGTACCATATTCTTAAACAATATTTAGTTAAATAACAAGAGGTTATAGATAGACTTGTCTCGTTATACCGGGTGTCCCAACTCTATTTACCCAGCGATTTTCTCGTAAACTAAAAGAGATAATCAAGTTCTGAAAAAAACATTTTAAATAAGATAACTTAAACTATTTTTTAGCATATATGTGATACTTTTAGCTCTTGAAATGTGGGCAGGGGGCATAGAGGGACATTTTTTTAAATGGAAAGGGGCGTCATTTTAAAGCTTATAAAATTCTCCATTTAACTATGTATTTTTTAATTTTTTTAAACATTTTTTTGGGTCTAAATTAGGGTTAGAAATGGGTATTTTTGTCAAAATTTCTATAAAAAATCAAATAATTTTTTAAAAATTACTAATTTCATGATAAAAAAAAGTAAATTTCACTTTTAAACTAATTTTAATTGACATAAATAAAAATTTACAAAAAAAATCGCATTTTTTAGAACAAAAAATTAAAAAATCAAAACCTTAAAAAATATTGTTTGGATATGTGGTACCTAAGTATATTTATATTTTAGTGAAATGATTAGTTATACCATAGATATACTTCTAAAAATAGGTATTTAGAGAGAAATAAGCTGATAAAATTAATTGGTATTCAAATTATGTTGCCTTGAACATGACAAATAATATTCAATTACATTTTCAAATCACTAATTGTTATATCGAATTAAATAAAAAAGATTTTAATTTAATTTAGAACTTATATTATATATCTTAAAACAAGTATATGGGAAAAAAGATATCATAGACTCTAGATCTATAGAATGTAGTTCATAAATAAAATTTCCATTTTTCATAAAAATATAAGAAAGTTATTTACAAAATTATATATTTATTAATTTATTTATATAAACACTATTTTAATAGCCAAAATGACAATAACAAAATTTTATATTTTATCCCAAAAAAACTGTCATAGATATTTAACAAGTATTATCTTGATGTATATTTAGGTTATAATCAGAGCGAGAGGTAAACCACCTTTTTTGTACAACAATTTAGTAGCATTTTATAACAAAACAAAATGCGACTAAGCCAAAAAAAATGCCACTAGTGATTAGGGTATTGTTTTGAAAAAAATATTGTAAATTACAGTTTTAGAAGAGTATTTAAAACCATATGAATGTTATAAAATAGAAAAACTAAGATAACTTAATTTAGCTGTTTAAAATGTGATATAGACGCACAAATATTCTTTGAAAATAGAAAAAGACAGCGAAATCTAACATAGATATATTTGTTTCCTATATAATATACAGGGTGTCTAGAAATTTTGCCAAATGAAAACCTCAGATATTAGACGTGATTTTGTTAATTTATTTAACCGAAATCACCTGAATCCAAAAATGCTTTCTAAGAGACCTAGAGCTCTTTGAAGACGGCGCCTTTGCGTCAGTTTTTTTCAAATATCTCAAAAAACCGTTATTTAAAATTTTAAACTTGGCATAGCGACTAGGCTTTTAAAAATTATTAGAAGCTTAGATATAATAAATCGCAAATACGTTTTCTCTTTTGGGATCACAATGTCTCACTTAGCCCCCCCAACAGACAGAATTATAATTTAATTTTTTTATCTTCAAATTTTTTTTGTCAAATTTTAAAACCTTGAGTTTTTTTATAATAAATATGTGCTCCTGTTTGAAGTCGCTATGATTCACCGTTTTCGATATTAATCAATTTCATCTTTTGGTGTTTCCTTCATGAAATCCCGTTTAATTACTAAACTATGTTTACCAAGTTGGCTTTGAAAAAAAAAATAAAAAATTTGTAGATGTCAGGCGTTACTTGATTCTAATTTTTCCATTTTTTTTACTTTTTTTTTAGATATTTAAAAAAACGACGTGACGCCCTCTTTAAAGAGCTCTAGCTTACTTAGGAAACATTTTTGGTTTAAGATAATTTAGGTTAAATAAACATAAAATCACGTCTAGTATCTAAGGTTTTTATTTGGTAGAAGAGTTTCTTGACATCCTGTATAAATAAATGCATGATAATAATTTATCTTATTAAATAAATGAAGGTTAGTGACAAATCTTAAAATATTTAATATCAACGGAAGTATTTAATAAATAAATCTAATACCTTTGGAGGTACTCATTTTTCGTTAAATTTTAATGCTATAAGTTACACACAGAGAAATTACTACTAAAAACAACTACGTAATATTTGGATCAAGTGACTCCAAAATTTTTATATACGCATGTTAAGTACTTTTTCATTCTCCCCTTTAAGAAATATTACTTTTGTATCTTGATAAAGGAATTGAAAGCAAAAGTCAAAAATTCTAGGTGATTGGTTGCTAGGTGGTTGCTAGTTATGAAAAATATTCGTGCCCTGGACACAAAAGTAAAAATTTTCATAGAAATGCATTTTATTAATAATTTTTTATTGTTCTTTGTAAATTATGCCTTATTCAATTAAATAAAACAAACTTATGCAGGCAATATTTAAGGCTTCTTCAATTGCAAAATATGGTTAATTCTAGAGTCACTATCTAGCGGCGGCTTTATCTTTATCGTTTATTGTTTTTTACAAATGTCTTCTTAAGGTTATTAAATGTCGAGGGGAGAATAGAGGAAAGTTTAATACATTACACGCTGCGAAAGCCCTTTCAGGTGTTCGCAGTTTTTGAATAGCCTCGGCTACGCCTCGGCCACTCACAATGTAAATATTAATATTTTTCTTGACTAAAGTTGAATACGTATCTTACCTAGGTTAAAATTTGAATTAAATAAAGGTATTGAGTTTTAAAGAAACTTAAAGTTAATAATAATAATAATAATAATAATAATAATAATAATAATAATAAAAGATACTGATTTCTTGGAAATAAGTACTAATTGAGCTTAAAACAAATTATTGATTTTTTTTATTAGTTAAATATGTTTATATCCAGTATTTTTAAACTTGCAACAAGTATCTTATACATATATCCCAAATACTTTTAAGATTTTTCTCTGTGTGTATAGCCTATAATTGAAAAAATTATTATATTTACGATAATTTCTATAATTTCACATATCGTATAATTTCACAATTGTATAATTTCACATATCGTATAATTTCACATATCGTATAATTTCACATATCGGGGGTGCACCCCCGGGTGCAGAGCCAAAATGAATCACGTCAAGTCTCGAGATCTATATTTGACCTCGGCCTTCGGCCATCAGTCAAATATAATCTCTCGCCTTGAAATGTGAAGTTTTCTTAACATGGTATGTAATATATACTAATATCGGATTTTATCTCTGTGTGTGACTTAAAAAATAATTAGGAATAGCGTTTAGTATTATCTCATGTGGGTATAAAATTACAAAAAAAAATGTTTTTTTTTTTGGGAAAATCATATAATATACCGTGACTGAAAACTCTGTGAATGTAAAATAGACAAACGAAGATCTTGAGAGTTGATATAAATATTAAAAACATATCGCAAGTAATTCCAATTACACTGATAGAAAAGTAGCGTAACTAGTAACATAATTAGGTTATAGTATACAACAATAAATAGTTGTATATGCACCAATCACTATATATTACATAGAATACAACAACAAACAACAACAAAAAGTAAACGTGTTCGGTATTTACAAACGAGTGCAGTTGTTTGTTTTGCAACAACAAACTCTTAAGCAATCAGGTTTTTCTTTGTCGGGCAGAGAGCCAGGTAGTCCTGGCTTGCAAATCCGCAGGTTCGGACTGCCGCTCCTTCCTATGTCACGATCCTCTCTTTAAAACACAGGAAATTCACCTGACCCGTCCGCCCAACTGGCTAGCTGAGCCTGGTTTGCGTCGGCTCTTTACTGCGTTTACAAATTTGGTGTACTGTATTTTAAATTCATTTATGTGCTCATAGAAACTACATATCACATGTAATTACATGTACATGTACATTAGAGTGGTCCCCAAATTTCAAAAGGGGTTTAGAAACAATTTGAATACATGATTATGTAGACCCATATGACAATATATTTTGAACAAAAATTCAACCCGATCGCATTACGGATACGGCCGCATAGTGGTTGAAAAATTTGCAATTTCACTCATTTTACGAGCTTCTTTATTTTTGAAACTCCTAATCACCAGATTTTAAAATATTAAACTATTATAACTTTAAATTGTTGCCTAATACGTGCTTTTAATTTGTTTAAAATTTACCATTGATAAACCCTTTCTAAATGATAGTACAGTGGGTCTTAATATAAAAAATGGGGTCATTTCATCACCCTTTCTCGAATATTTGCACTTACCCCATCTAACGGGTTTTAAAATGTTAACGGGCACAAGGCTAAACTTGCGCCTGAATACCTATTGAAAAGGTCTGCAAAATGTTGGCCCAATCCAAAAACGTTTAGAGGTCGCGCAAAATAGATTTATGTTAAAATACACAAGATATTAACACATTTTTCGCAGCATCAAAGGGAAAATATTTTTAAAAAGTGTTCAAAAGTCAAATTTTGACAAAAATTTCCCAAATCCAGTTGGAAGCAATTTTTATTTTTAATATTGGGTATATACATTAATCCGCCATCTTGGAAAATGGCGTCTAATTTGTAATATTGCATATAACTTAAAAACGAATTGTCGGATCAAAAAATATTCGATTGCGAGGTAGAGGAATGTTTAAATTTCTATTAAAATGCATTATTTATTTTTTTCAGGACACAGTGGCTAAATATATGTATATACCGGGTGTTTCAGGAAGGTTCACTCCCCTTAACTTATTTATTTTTTTAAGTAGGATCGTGAAATTTGCAGGAGCTACATTATGTATAATTTAGGATTTAAAAAAAAAAAGATTTAAAAAAAAAATTAACACTTACGGTTTCGCTGGAAATGAATCAAACTTTCGATTTTTAAATAGAGCACCCTATATATTTTTACATTTTTTGATTCAGAAATAAATTCTGAGAAAAAGCATGAGCCACTTGTCAATTTTTGACAGATCATGTAATTTTTTATTTAAATTTTTATTTTAAATCTTTGTGGTTTTAATACCAAGTTCTTCCAAATTAACTATTGAAATGTGGCATCAAAATGTTCGCAAGAAAATTCTCTCTCATTTTAGCCTAATAAGCCACCCTTTTTCCATTAAAAAAATACTTATGGAACAAAGTATGTTTTTCGAACCTTTAAGAGCCCATTAAATATAGAGTTTTGGGAAAAAATAAAATAGTATTTTTCTTAAGATACTAGACAAAAAATTAAGCGAATAAGCTAATTCAAGGCACTATAGATTTAATGAACATTTAAATAACAAATGACATGACCCGTCAAGAATTGACAAGTGACACATGCTTCTTCTCAGAATTGATTTCTAAATCAAAATATGTAAAAATATACAGGGTGTTCATTTAAAATCGAAAGCTTTATTCATTTCCGGTGAAACCGGAAGTGTCAAATTTTTTTTAACTATCTCGAAAAATCCTAAATTATACATAATGTAGCTCCTGCAAATTTCACGATCCTACCTAAAAAAATAAAAAGTTAAGGGATGTGAACCACCTTCCTGAAACACCCGGTATATACATATATTTGGCAAGCGTGCCATGAAAAAAATAAATATTATATATAATAGAAATTTAAACATCCTTTTACCTGGCAATCGAATATTTTTGATCAGATAATTCGTTTTTAGGTTATACACAATATTACGAATTGAACGCCATTTTCCAACATGGCGGATTATTGTATATGCCCAAAATTAAAAAAAAAATTGTTCCAACTGGCTTTTGGAAATTTTTGTCAAAATTTGACGTTGAACGCTTTTTAAAGATATTTTTCCTTTGATGCTGCGAAAAATGTGGTAAAATCTTGTGTTTTTTAACATAAATCGATTTTGCGCGACCTCTAAACGTTTTTGGATTTGGACAAAATGTTGCAGGCTTTTCCTATAGGTATTCAGGTGGAAGTTTAGCCTTGTGCCCGTTAACATTTTAAAACCCTTTAGACGGGGTAAGTGAAAATAAATGAGAAAGGGTGATGAAATGACCTCATTTTTAATATTAAGACCCACTGTATTACCATTTAGCAAGGGTTTATCAATGTCAAATTTAAAAAAAAATTAAAAACACGTATTAGGCAACAATTTAAAATTATAATAGTTTAACATTTTAAAATCTGGTGATTAGAAGTTTCAAAAATAAAGATTCTCGTAAAATGAGTGAAATCGCAAAATTTTTAACCACCGTGCGGTCGTATCCGTAATGCGATCGAGTTGAATTTTTGTTCAAAATATATTGTTGTATGGCTCTACATACCCAAGTATTCAAATTGTTCCTAAACCCCTTTTGAAATTTGGGGACCACTCTAATGTACATGCTTAGTGTTGGGTAGACTTATGCACATAAAAATGTTAGCCCAAAATGCCTACTTTCAATATTTTGGCGGAGGCGATAGTTAAAACAGAGACAATCCCCTAAAAACTGGGCCGAAAGTCAGTTAAAGTCGGTGGTTCCCTTTACCACTAGCCCACATACGTTTTGACTTAGAAAATGCTTAATTAAGTAGATTAGAACAAAGTTAAACAAACATTTTGATCCGCATTACTTGGAACATATCTAAAACCATAATACAAATACCTTAAACCTATTTTTAACACATAATCTTTTAAATATCGCTCTCATTTCTTCTAAGGTCAATTTTCATCATTAAAATTTAATAGACAATAAAAAGCCTTTAGCCTATAGTCTATGGGCTAATATATAAATAAATGTGTCGTTAATAAAGTTAATGTTTTAATATTTATAGCTGTATCAAATGCAGAAAGTTTACTAATATTTATCGAGATTTTTCTAATTAAAAAAAGCAGCAATTTAAAAATAATTTATATTTAAATAGAAATTTGAAGTATTTTATCCAATTTTTATTTATTTATTTTTAAATAAATCCATCTCTGGTGGTTCTACAAATTAACATGTTGCCCTACAGGAGTGTTTTAATGGGTGTGTCTAAAACACTGACTGGCTGACTGAGAGGTTTTTTCTACTGACTGCGTATTTAGAAGAATCCGAGAAACTTGAAAATTGGTACAATTATATATTCCACCCTGATTTACTTAAAAAAAATATTTCAAATATGGTAAAAACTACCCTTAGGAGTGGGGATGGTGGGTTGAAATATTTTTTATTGAGTAAAGCAGGGTGAAATATATAATTGTACGCATTTTAAAGTTTCTCGGATTCTTCTAAATACCCAGTTAGTAGAAAAAATAAAAAATACGGTATAAACTACCCTTAGGAGTAGGGATAGGGGGTTAAAATATTTTTTATTAAGTAAAGCAGGGTTAAATATATAATTGTACCCATTTTCAAGTTTCTCGGATTCTTCTAAATACCCAGTCAGTAGAAAAAACCTCTCAGTCAGCAAGTCAGTGTTTTAGAATCTTCCTGTTTTAATTTAGGTTACAAAAAAATACTTCTACTAACAAAAGAATACTTTCCCCTATGTTCATCCGCAAAAAAAAATCCATTTAAAAAAGTCCAAACATACCAAAAGCAAAAAAAATCAATTTTTTTTACTTAGGGTAAAATTAAAAAAAACACCAGATTTTATGGATGAATCTGTATTTGTATGTTTTAAATATACAGTGCGGTCCAAAAGTCATGCCCCCACCCTTTTAACTTTTGAACGAGTTGAGATATCGACTTCAAATTTAGAACCTTTAAATAAGACAATTTAAACTATCTTTTAGCATATATTTGATATTTTCAGCTCTTAAAATGTGGGCAGGGGGGCATGGGGGGACATTTTTTTAAATGGAAAGTGGGGTCGTGTGATACATCATTTTAAAGGTTATAAAATTCTCTATTTAAACTCACATTTTTAAATTTTTTAAAAATGTTTTTAAAGGTTTTGATTTTTCAATTTTTTGTGCTAAAACATTCGATTTTTTAAGTTTTTTTTTTATATATTTTTATTTATGTCAACTAAAATTAGTTTATAAGTATAATTAACATTTTTTTATGATTGAATTAGGCATTTTTAAAAAATTATTTGTTTTTTTAGAGGAATTTTGACATTAATACCCATTTTCAACCCCATTTTAAACCAAAAAATATATTTTTTTTTGATTTAAAAATATTGAGTTAAATGGAGAATTTTATAAGCTTTAAAATAATGTATAACACGACCCCCCTTTCCATTTAAAAAAATGTGCCCCCATGCCCCCCTGCCCACATTTTAAGAGCTGAAAGTATTAAATATATGCTAAAAGATAGTTTAAGTTGTCTTATTTAAAAGTTCCAAATTTGAAGTGGATATCTCAACTGGTTCAAAAGTTAGAGGGGGGGTGACTTTTGGACCGCTCTGTATATAGTATGTATAATACTCAATTTTCAAAAAAAATATTTATTGAAAAACTTTGCAGCCAAATATAAAAGTTGTCGTCCAGAAAATATGTATTTTTAGGCCTTGGATACAAATACTTATATTTTCGCTTTTGTTTCCATTGTTACTATTTTTACCCGACTACAGCAACGTGAAAGAAGTTTTGTATGTATGTAAGCGTGTTTGTTTGTCCCCCTCTAACATTTGATACTGACTTTTTACATATTTTTGTTTTTATTTTTTTATCAGGTACCTACATCATAAATTCTCCATAATGTGGCAGGTGTGTTTTTTCTTAGAAACATGGAAACCTGGCTTAATAACAAGCTATTTAAATTGTTAGTAAATTTTCTGTATAAGTAGAATAAAAAAACGTAAATATAAGACAATAAGAAAACCTTATGATATTATCTGTAGAAATTTAGCAAAAATAATTAAACAAAAACCAATGTATGTTAAAAAAAAGAAAATTTTATTTATAAATTTGTGCATTTTATTGTTACAAACACATCATATACTGTATAAATGTAAAAATATGTAAATTTATAATAAATCTGTTAAATAATATTATGTGCAAATAAATATTAAAAGTTTAAACAATGTATTTTTCTTAGGGTCACTCACATAGGTAGAGAAATAGAGGAAATAACCGTTTGCGCAGGGTTCTGCGCTGCGTAATAACAATAGATAGAAAATTGACATCTACACGGTAAAAATGGCGGTTCTACGTTGCCAAAAATATTTCAACCGTATAATTTTTAATTATAAAAATCAATAAAATCCCAATATTTTGCTACAAATTTTAATAAGAACACTCAAAGACAGCATAAATTTATATTCAAACCGTTTAAATGCAGGCAAACGTTAATTTACATGGGTAGGAGGTCCGACAACGCTGCACTCTGTCATTTTGTAATGAAATCGAATAATTGGTGATTTTTGTTTGTGGTATCTGCGTGTCTTTATAGTTTTATTTTGTTTGTATTGTTAAAATTTTTAACTTAAAAATTACTTGTTTTGTAAAGACTTGTAAAAATGTGAAAAACCTTTTTGAGGTTTTGTTTTTTGTTTACAAATTTTGACGTTTAAAAGGTAAAAATGGCGGACTAAATTTTACACACCTAATGTGTTTTTGTCTTTATCTAATACACACTATAGCTTCTCTACCTATTGCCGATTTTTTATGGAGCAGCGGTTACTAACCAAGTTAGGGGAATATGTATTACTCTCTCTTTTTAACTCATCAATTTAAATAGAGAAAGAGTAACATACTGGTTAACCGGCGTTACCACAAAAAATTGACTTACGTGGGGTCACTTCATCTTAGTCTTATTTTGTTCTTTCGTTCTTTATCGTTAGTTTTCGCTTTTTTGGACAGCTTATTTCCTTAGAACAGAAGAAAAAACGAAAATCAGAGCAAAAACAGACCATCTACAGAAGAACAAAGTAAACCCAGATGAAGTGACTCTAATTTTTATTCCAACTAAACGAAAATTTTGTTTTTCTTTTTATTATTACATTATATTTCAAAGATTTCTTTTTCAATATTATGAAAAATTATCTGATTGTATGTCATAATATGGCATAGATATCTGGTTACAAGTTATCTTATGAAAGGTTTGGAAAACAGTCCACTAGATAGCGCTTGAATCTTTAAAAAGATCTCTACATTTAATTAATTAATTTCAACCACAGAACACCCACCAGAAGCCCAAGCCCCATGTTAAAGTTAGGCAACACATAATACCACGAATGGTATGTGTCGCCGCCCTATGAATGATATGCGAAAACTAAACATCAGCTGGCACATAATGGCGGCTTATTCAAATTAAAAATAATATTTTTATTTTTTTTTGGACCATTACTTTGATTTAGGCATTCGACAAAATTGCCGAACGCCTAAATCAATATAATGGTTGTGTGGGTAATAAAAAAAACAAAAAATTAATAAGGTATTTTTTTTTAACAAAATTGTAATATAACTATAATACAAACTTTATGTAAATACCTAAAAAAAAATATATAAGTATAAAGAAAAATATTTTATCAAACAGGTGCGTAGATATGGGGGGGTTTTTGTAGAAACGCTTTTTTTTTTTGGAGGGTGTTTTTGTTTTGTTAGGTAGGGGTAGGGGCGCTAAGGGAACGTTCAAGTATTACGTAACGCTCCTATGGGGGGTGGGGTCATTTTGAAGTGTTACGCCCATTTTAATGGTATAGGAAAATAGCGTTACGGGGGGGGGGGTCCAAAATGATTAAAATTTGCGTTACGTAATACTTGCACGTTTCCAAAGGTGGGCGTCAAATTTTGTAGAAACGCTCAGGGACAAAGATTTTTTTTCGGAGAGTGCTTTTTTTGTTTTGGTAGGGGCGTCAAATTTTGTAGAAACGCTCAGGGAAAAAGCTATTTTCTGAGGGTGTTTTTTTTTGTTTTGGTAGGGGCGTCAAATTTTGAATGAAAAATTTTATTTTAGAAAGGAAAAAAAATACATTTTTAATAGCTGGGCCCCATAGGCTAGAAATCTCACTAGCCTTGGACTTCCCAGTCCGACACTGGAGGCTGACTAGTAGTAAAAAATATTATGAAAATAATTCAGCTGATATCCTGGGACAGGTCCGTAACTTGGCGCCCCTGTAAAACAAAATTGGCGCTCCAAAAAAATACCAGGGGATCAGCGAAAAAAAATTGTCGCCCCAAAAATTAAAAAAGCTTTGTCCTTAGCGGTTTCTGCCAAACTTGGAGCCCCTGCAAAAAAAATGCTGCCCCAAAAATTACCTTTACGAAAAAAAAGTTTACCACTGACGGTATCTACCGAACTTGGCGCCCCCTGCAAAAAAATGGCGCCCCAACTATTACCTTTAAGGAAAAAGGCTTTGTCCTTGACGGTTTTTACCAAACTTGGCGCCCCTGCAAAAGAAAATTGGGGCCCCAAAAAATACCAGGTGGACTCAAACCAAGGCCGGGGGGGCTGTCCTGGGATCCCATTAAGTTGAATTGTATCTTCCTTTATCCATCTTGTCTTATCTCCAACTTTTCCTAAAAAAACAAGAGGTGTTTAAATAATTGGACATGTATGACTTTGTTACTAACAAATAGTTATTATTTCAGGGTGAGAATATTTTTTTTTAAAGAAATTATGCGCATATCTAGGGGGGCTTAGCGGGGCCTAAAATAATAAAAAATACTGCTGTTGACAAAAAAAACAGGGATGATATAAGGAGGTCTGTGTGGTTAACAAAGGTCAATAGAGACCAGGTGTTGAAGGCTATGAACCCCGTACTGAACAAACAAAACTAAAAACTAAATAAAAGTGGGGCATTTTGTTATTGTATGTCAATTCTCTTATACACTTGCTAGAGGCTGGCGGGAGAAATATTTTTTATGTCAATGTTCATGTTGAAACCAAATAGGGCCTGTTTGGCATATATAGTAATGATTTTATTTAAAAATACTCGTACTAACAAAAAACAAATACTAAATTGTGACCTTCCAATAAAGAACAAATTTCATGACATAAATTAAAATTGTCAAGGGCATTCTAGTAGTAAATAATAAAACAATATTAAGCGATATTTATTAATGTATTTAAACAAATTCAGGTGTACTTACTTTTAATAGAAAAATCTATGACCCTTGTTTCTTCTAACTTTTTGGTCTTATCAGCTATCAATCCAATCAAACATTCGTTTATTCATTCCATAGTACTGTAATTAGTTAAACATAATTGTTATTTTGCTTTATATTTATAATTATTGCTAGCTTTTTTATTTTACTTACTTTTATTCACATGTTAAAGAATAGGCGCCAAAAGCAACAGTATTTATAGGTTATGTCAAACCACAGAAAAAACGTGACAGCAGCGCTTAAGTGCAGCTCTTTATGCCGCGTTTTGATAAACTGCGCATGCGCCGACCGTTTATCGATATATTATTAAAAAACACTTTTTTACAAAAAAAAACACCAAATAGAGGCTAAAACTAACGTTAACGTAAACCAAGGTCCCCTCATTAGAAAAAAGAACACCAAAGAACAAAAAACCAAAACAAGCTCCGGCACGGAGAGCTGAAATTAGGCGCATGTCTCGTGACGGTCCAAGGTTGGCTAGTAGAAGAGGTTAGCTCAACATACGTAAACTTTATTTTTTAACAGAAAAAACATTATATTATAATAAACTACATGTTTAAAGACGATAAAAATGTAATAAATAATAACAATAAAAATAAAAACATATAAAGAGTTAAATTCAACGAGGGGATTGAGGGGTGCGAGCCAACCTTGTTTTTTTATATCTCGAACATCACGAATTAAACACCCAGCGCCATCTAAGAATGGTATGCGAAACTATTAATTCCTTGTTGCTAGGTCTGTAATACCAGATGATACCCCCTGATTTCAACATAAATAAGTAGCTGACTTCCCCAGCGTTGCAACTTTAAACTGGCTTTCTTTGCAAATATTAAATTTTATATCATAATATGCATTCATAGTAGAAAAAGATTTAAACCAGTTTTCGTTTGATTAATTTAATAAAATATAAGAAAATATATGGCTGATTATCCAAGTACATTAAAGCCAAGCACGTTAACACCAAGTAGTGATACAGCCTAGGCCATACGTACTTAAAAAAAATTTAAAGCCACTAATTAAAAGTTATTTATGTACTAGTGGGTAAAGTAAGATATTGCCCATGAGAAAATTAACATGTGAGGCATTAGCCAAGCAGGTTAATTTTCGAGTTTATCGGTTTACCCATGAGTGCCATACAAGGTTTTATCCAATAAATAGCTTAGGAATTCATATTTTTATTAAAAATTTTAATGACATTTACAAGAAAATAATTTGACAAGTGTCAGTTGAGTGGGTAAAATAAATAATTTTCCACTCAATAAAGTAAAAGCCACGCGGGGGTTATTATTGAGTTTATCTATTTAAAATAAAGCTGGTAATTGTCTTATTATCTGTATGTATTGGATAAAAATTATTTTGCTTTTTTATCGATTGCGTCAAATATTTCGTTTTTTTTTTGTAAAAGTCCAAACCAATTGAAATCAAGCATTTCCAAAATCATGTAACAAAACATACCACATTTGAAATTCTACTGAAAAATAATTTCACAAAAATTCTACTAACAAATAATTTCACAGTTAACCTTACTTTTTGCAAATTGAAATATTTTATTCTTCCATTTTAGAGAATTTTAATTCTTACCGTCAACGCCTATTATGTGCAGCTTGGCAACAGTGGAAAAAGCACCTTGCTTTTTAATCGACTTCCAAAAAGGAGGAGGTTATCAATTCGAAGTGTGACTTTGTTTTTTTTTATGTTTGTTCCCGCATGACTTTGGAATGAATAAACGGAATTTGATGAAACTTTTTGCAACTTAAAGAGGGCATTCATGAGGTGGTCTCGTTTCAATTTGACGCTCGGATAATGCCCGGTAAGCCGGATAATTAAAGTAAATCTAATCATTTTAACGCAATTTCACTTAAAAAAGGCTTGATTTAGTTCTAATACCAACCAAATTTTTAAAAAAATTTCGGATAACTCGGATAAGCCGGATAACTTGATTAGGGGTTCATTCAAATATTACGGCAGACTAAAAACCTTTTAAATGCAGCTAAACTTGATTCTCTGGACTTTTTGACAATAAAATACCAAGAGAAAATGATAAAATTTGTGATTTGACCATAAGACGTTATTTGATTATTACTTAACGCTTTAAGTTTAACAAAGATTTTCTTTAGTATTTCGTTTAAAATAAGGTTGGGCACTGAAATAAAAATATTACTTTTATTTTTTAGAAATTTATCTTTAAGATAATGACGTCACAATGCAGTTACAGTACGTTCTGACATCAGCAGCTTGTCGAGATGGAAGGACAACTATAATTTAGCTTAGATGACGCTACAAATCTACAAGTTCTGTGTCTCTAAAAAGTAAAAAATAAATACTTTTAACAAAAAAAAAATGTTTTTTTGCGAAAAGTTTTTATTTTTTACTTTTTCGTTTGGACTTTTAGTCAGTGTTAGGACTTGGTGTAGAGTTGATTTGGACTATCGCTGCGTAAAAACTTTTTTAGGGTTATGGTTAAAACATTAATGTGTCAGAAAAATGTCAAAATTTTACTGAAATAGTTTTTTATTTTATTTTTTATCAATTATGGCCGCAACTGTGAGGGACCAGCTTGACAATCAACCACCTTTACGTGTACGAATTGACCAAGAAGTTACGATGATTCAATTACTTGCAGGTAATAAGTTTTATCCTTTTTATCCAATTTTGTCTTTTTGATTTGTTTTAGATTTCTTAGGTTTAGTTTATTCTAAAGTAATCCAAGTGGATCGCATGGCTTTCTACGGAATAAAATATATCTTAGGCTTGGTTCTAAAAGGATCAATGACAAAAATTTTGAACGGATACACTTAGTCAAACCTTGCCCGTTTTAGCAGTTTAATAGAAATGTTTATTGAAAACACACGTCGGCCCTTGTCAACGAACTAACAACTCTTCTCTCTAGAATACGCATACCGGTTATATTAAGTATCGCCAACATCTCGGTTTGTTTGAAAACAAATAGTAGATATATTCAGGCCTGAACAATAAAAATTACCAGTAACTGTTATTGTTGTCTCTGTTAGAACAAAGCTGTGCGAGTAAGATAGACAAATGTATATGTTTGCTGCGTTTTTTTCAGTTTTTACAAATGAAATGCCTATTCTAGAGGGAAGATTTATTAGTTCGTTGGCCCTTGTCGCTTAAAGTCTACATATATCTCACAAGCACTGAAATTGGTTTTTTAGGTTATATAGATCTGAAAAAAATAGTTCGTCGGTATAACTTAAAATACGGAAAAGTCACATTTAAACTTAGCCACAGATATATAAACAGACGTAAACACCCATTAAACACAAATGTCTATTATTTGTTAAAACGTTCACTGCCGATGCAAAAATTTTAGGTTTTATCGTGTCCACCACTTTTTTAAATTATTTGCATGACCACAAAAACTAAAATAAAAAAATCTAAACCGCGTTCTCTTTTGCTTTTAACCTACCTTTAGTCGTATGCCTACCTAGCCATGTTTACTCAAATATAAACCCGACAATACTGGCTAAGTTTAATGTGAAACAGGTTGACTCCGATCGGACCCGGCGGCCAATGCGCAAGGAGCCGACTGGCTCCGATCGGAGTCTGTGGCAGCGAACGTGTTAGAATATTTGCTTATTTTATATATTTTACTTATAATAAATGTTTAATAAGTGGACATTTTAACAAAAATCGTCCTCGTAAGGGTAAAGGGTAAATTAATAGATTCAGTTAAATTTCCTTTAAAACCGAAAAAAATACTGCTGCCGACAAAATAATACATTCCCCTATAGGCCTAGGTTCATTAAAATCAAAAACTAAAAATATTTTCAACAAAAAAATTCAAAAAAAAACGAAAAAAATAAAAAAAATAAAAAAAAAAATTAAAAATCTCTTCAAGTTTTTCAAAACATTTTTTTTTTTCAAAAATAGTTTCTTTTTTCTTAAAACGTAGTTTAAATTGAAATAAAAATGTTTTTTACCCCATTTTACCCTCTTACCCCAATACCAACCTGTGGTCCAAATTTGAAGCCTTTAGCACGAAGCGTTCTTAAGTTATCGTGGTCACAAATTTCCCGGACACTGACCGACAAACAGATTTTTTTTTGACGGAAATCATGTTTTGGATATAAAACGTCCAGAAACGTAAAAACGTAAAACTTAAACTAAAATGCGTAAAAAATACTTGTATAAGAGTGCGTAAAAAATTAGTACCAATGTTCTCCGTTTCTAAAATAAAACACAGTGACTAATATCTAAAACGTATTATGGTGCTCTCGTATAAGGGATTCCCCTTAAACGGAGTTACGCGAACCGCATCCGAATTGGTATGATCTTCGCTTTTTAGCACACTTTGGCAATTGAGTCACTGTAGTCTATTTCAGACACGGATAATTGGTACTAGTATGCAATAACATTAAAATTTTCTTAACAAAGGATTATATTCTTTGTAAAAGTATTTTATATTATTTATTTTTTTTAGGTACTGTGGGTCTTACTCTGTTACTAGTATGTTGTTGTTGTGGTGGCCGTAGATAACAACGTAATAAAATGTAATTTATAAAATAAAAAATGTTGTTTTTTAATTGTTTGTTTTAATCTTTTTTCCAAAACCTGGCTTGGCCTTGGTCAAATTAAAGTCAAAATAACCTTAAATTTTCAGAGCATCTTCTGATTATTATTTCACATTATAAAATCATGAAAGCTAAGCAACGTTTATTATTTCATAAATCTATTTTTTAAGCATCGTAGCTGCTGGCCCTTTTTAGTACCAACAGTTATCTCTGTACGCTGATTAAGAAACCAGTTTATGACTTTATTTGGAAAAGAAATAAAGTCATTAGATTAATGTATACTTGTGCGCCATCTATTGCTAGATGTAGACAACTACTCATACTTCTCCTAGTCTGGAGACTTTGAACGGTGGCAAATGACTAATCCTTTTGCGAATAAAGTCACAAACTGTTTCCTAATTAGCGTACAGAGATAACTTTTCGAACTGAAGAGGGCCAGCAGCCCAAAACTGTCAGTCTACTAATATCACTCTGTACGATGATTAGAAAATAGATTGATGGAATAATAAATTCTAATTTTTATAATTTTGTTTAAAATTAAAAAATTTCTGTCCTAAGCAACGTTTTTATATTAAAAAACTAAAAAATCTAAAGCACCTATTTTTTTTTTTAATATAAACTATTAAAAAAACAAAACCGTAAAAAAATAGAAAAAAAAACATAATTTAAATTATCCAGTTCTCTGAATTCAATAAAATTAAAATAATTCCTCTAATTTTGTATAAAAATGGTTGTAAACTCTTTGAAATTTTTATTAATAGCAAAAGTTTGTTTAATTGAAGAATAACTTAAGTGACAAAGTTTTAAGTCGTAAATATATTACCACAACCTTAAAAAAAATAATTAGAAAGGAAAATACAATGTTTTTTAAAAAGTCCTAGTTCGTACAATGTTTCACTGAGGATTGTTTTTTATTATTATTTTTTAGTGCCCACGCAATTCAATTTTGATAAGAGTAATATAATTAGGATGGGGCAGGGTGAAGTTATGTTTATGCGCACTCAGGGCTATTTAACCCAAAACAAAATATAACAAATAAAGTGAGTTTAGAAGAACTTATCTTTTGCCAGATATAAAATAAAATTATGTTTTTGCGTTTTTTTTTTTCAAATAGAAAATTGAATAAAAATCTTCCTAAATTAACTTTGACTTTATATCATATTGTGTTTTTAGTAGTTGGAATGCTATTTTAAAATTTCAAATTAATTTAAGTCTTTTTACTCTGTTGATATTTGACACAAAGCCAAGAAATGAAATTCAATTTTCTGAAAACCCGTTTTTATTAATATTTAACATAAACATTTTTAAAGATAACATGAATTATTGTCATGTGTAGAGAGCAGCGTCGGACTATCAATGCATTTTTTGCAAGCCCATAACTCCGAACCTAAGCATTTTTAGGCACATGTTTATATAAACTTTTTTATCCAATAGATACAGATAATAAGACAATTACTAGCTTTATTTTAAATAGATAAACTCAATAATAACCCCCGCGTGGCTTTTACTTTATTGAGTGGAAAATTATTTATTTTACCCACTCAACTGTCACTTGTCAAATTATTTTCTTTTAAATGTCATTAGAATTTTTAATAAAAATATGAATTCCTAAGCTATTTATTGGATAAAACCTTGTATGGCACTCATGGGTAAACCGATATTGCCCTCTCAAAAATTAACCTGCTTGGCTGACGCCATGGGCAATATCTTACTTTACCCACTAGTACCATAAATAACTATTATCCACGGCCATGATTAATATGCTTATAAATCACGGGTCTATAAATTTGTCAAAAACCCAGCTGCCTAAACTTTTACATTTTTTATTATTTTTGCACATTTAAGTCCAAACCATGGTGGCAAAAACCAAAAATTGCGAAGCATAGCTCAGAAACAGGTACTGTCTTATTCAATAATATGTCCCACTTATAGTGATTTCCCCCTACCTACTTAATCTTTTTAAAAAGTAATAGTGTTGTTATATGTAACATTAATAAACCCAATTGCTTAATACTATGCAGAACGAAGATAAAAAATATTAGTATTTATTTATAGTAAAATGGGGACCTTTATACGAAGGTATTTTATATTTTACACTGTTAAATATTATTTAAACAGTAATACCTAATAACTTATTAGTATTAAGGGATACAATTCAGTTTACTTTTTACTAAAATGTTTACTTTCCAGTCCGATACTGCAGCGCGCTGGTAGAGAGCATTATAACTTCAATTATTTTAAACAAAGCCAAACATACAGAAAATAAACATTTTTTCAATGAATCGATTTTAAGTGCAAAAATTGTATAAACTCGAGAGAAAAACCAACCGTCTACGTATTTAAAGTGAAATAGTATATTCTATAACTAGTATGGAATAGACAATATTCCGCGCGAGCGAAAAGTTTGTCATACGAGCCGGCAGGCGAGTATGACGGTCCCGCGAGCACGGAATGACTATTCCATACGTGTTGTAGACTATACTTTTTCTTCGACTGCAAATTTGAAACACTGTATGGCTTTAAACCGCGGACAAGATTAAAAACAATGTTTTTCGTGACTCGACATTGTAAATGCAACAAAACACATATTTTTAAATAAAGCAATTAATGATATTTAATAATTTTATCAAATCAGTACTTAAAAAAGATTTTTATTCAATTTTAGCACATATTTACAAATTATAATGCCAAAATTGAAGGTTGTGTCAGATTTCTGTGACAGATATCAGGTTTAAATATTTAACAATAGATGGAGCAGTTTTAATTTTTTGAACTAAATTGATAAAAAACTGGTCAAATATTAAGAAAAACTAATAAACTTTATGTAATTTTAACGCAAAACTTTAAATTGTATTAAATTATTCAATATTTCATGGTAAAATATATATAATTTTGCTACAGTTTTCTTTACTTTTATAAACAAGAGATGGCACTACATGTGCTCATTCTAACACTTGATACGGAATGTTCATACCGTATCTAGAGCTAGAATGGATTCATTCTGTGTTTGAAAAGTGTGTGTATTTGCTTACATTCTAAAGCAGTCGTAGAAAAACACGTTTTCATCGAAACTACATTAATGATAAATATTACAGTTCTGCAAAAATAATGGAGCTCTCTACAACTAGAATTATGAAACAAAAGACGTCTACCCTATCTCTATCTCATTTGTACTACACTTTCCAGCCAACCAAATAAATACTGTATTTGTTTTTCATACAACAAATACAGTATTTATTTGGTTGGCCGGAAAGTGTAGCACTGAGCGGCACGAACGAACATAGCTAATGTGAATCTGTAGAATAAGATAATTCTACTAAAATTTAGATGGCGCCAGTAATTTCTTTAATAAAAATAATAAAGTTACACTTTTCGCCCGGCCAAGTAAATATTGTATTTGTTCAACAAAGAACAAATACAGAATTTGTTTGGTTGGGTGGAAGTGGGAGTGTATGTATGTCTTCCATCCTTTTTGGGTAGAACTTTTGTCCCTGTCTAATCTAACGGCATTGGGGTTGATTTAGCCAATCATTAACTCACTAAAATTAACTAAATAAAAATTTAACCAATAAAATTAAATGTGTTAAATTTAACATTTAATGGGTTAAATTACACAGTCCTGCAAGGTTCAGCTTCATACATTCGAATATATAATTTTTGATAATTTGACTACGCTGATTTCGATGCTGTACTTAGTTTTTTTTTGCCACAGCGTCATGTATAAATGTAGTTTTTAACAAACCAAAAACGAATTCTTATGTATAATTTAGTATCTAATGTAGATCGTTTTTTTGCCTATAACTTTTGAAATAGGATTTTTTTTTGTATTAAAAAAATAGATGACGCGGTGTGAGAAAATGTATACCTATTGTTAAATTATAATAAAACTTATGTAATAAACCATTGTAAATGGCTTAAACTCCTCTTACCTTCTATGTAGTCAAAAATATTTATATATTTTTATTTTACTATTTTTTCATTTGCGCAAAATTCTGACGTCATGGCGTGATGGAAAAAAAACTAAAGTTAGATTCGAAATCAGCATGCTCATATTATCCAAAATCATATATACTTATCCATGCATAAAAAAGTTAAATTTGCAGGACTGTGTTATTAGGGAACGTTCAAGTATTACATAACGCAAATTTTGATCATTTTGGACCCCCCTGTCTGTTTTCTATACCATTAACATGGGCGTAACACTCCAAAATGATCCCCACCCCCCCTAGGAGCGTTATGTAATACTTGAACGTTCCCTTAACTCCCAATAAATTTTTAATAAACAAAAATATATACATATAAATATTTAATATTAGATTATTCCCAATTTTTATCTAATAAATGATTTATTACAAGTATTCTAACCCTTAAAATTTTATTTTTTCTTCTACTTTTAAAAATATTTTAAAGTTATAAAGGTACCTTAGTAAAAGTAAACATTTTTTTTTTTTGGGAATTCTTACTAATCTCGAATTTGGATTTTACCTATAAACCTTTTAGTAAAATTGTTCTTAAAATGAAACTCATGTATTCAAATGCCTTGTCTAAAACTATAAAACTTTAACTTTAAACTGGTAAAACCTTTTACTGGAAGAAGTATACAACTTTCCCAGGTAAGCTGATTTTAGGTGCAAACTAGTTTCAATAGTTTTCTAAATTAAAATCAATAATAGTATATTTATATACTATACTATTATAATGGGTTAAGATGTTATTTAGGCTTTTTTTAAGTTCAAATATTAGACTGTCAGTTTCGGGCTGCTGGGCCTCTTCAGTCTACATCTAGCAATAGATGGCGAACAAGCATGCGTGCCCCGAGGGGGGAAGGGGGATTTCGCCCCGCCCCCTTGGCTCTTCAGATATATGTACATTATTTCGTTTTAACAATTTTAAGGGGTTTTGTCCTCCAGATTTCTAAAAAAATTGCCTGCGGTGCTGGAAATGGCTTCGGAACGCAAATCCATAAGAAACTATTTAAAATATCTTATATATAATTGTAATTTACTTTGAGGTGAGAATATGATTTATAAAAGTATTCGCCTGCGGAACAATAACATGATTACCCAGCCGAGTCCGAGTGCCGGCCATACTTTTAATTAAATTTTTTTTTTTTTTTTTAATTAATTTTTTAAAACATTTTTTTTTTAATTCTAAGCTTTTAGAAAGTTTAGAAAACACGTGTCATTAAAAATTCTAAAAATTTTCGCCTGCGGCGTTAAAGTGGTTAACAAAAAGGTGATATAAGAATTTTAATTAATATATTATATTCAATAATTTGCAAACCTATATCTTAAAAAAGCGACATCTATATATTTCTGAAAAATTTGGCCTGCGGCGCTAAAGATAATGTTTTCTCTGGCTATTTGAAGTTTTATGAATAATTTTCTTTTTAAATTGTTGATGAACTCGAAAATTAAAAAAAGTCGTCTGCGATATCACAATATGAATAATAGATTTTATAAAATAATTGTTATGAAATTCTAAAAGATACGATACTTCTGGATTTCTAAAAAAAATTGCCTGCGGAGCCATATTTTGTGTTATTGATTCCACTTAATCTCTTTCCTATAAACTCTCATTTGTCAACGTATACACGTCTAAAAACATTTTATCATAAAGTTTGACGTTATACATAATTCAAATAAATAAATAAATTTTTAACCTGTCAATGCTTATTTTTATCTGTAATTGTATATACAAAATCGTATTTATTTAAATTAATATGTATAACGTCAAACTTTATGGAAAAATGTTTTTTCGATGTGTATACGTTGATAAATGAAAAACTTTTTCAATTTGTTTGAAAACGATGGAAAATTCTTATAGTAACGTCACAATTTGAAGTAAATGAGTTTTTTAATTAAATACCCCCCAATATACCAAAAACCTAATCTAAAATATATTAGTTAACTTGTAAAATCAATGGCTAAACTTTTCAAAGTATACTAGTACAGGTAGCGCACATTTATTAATACCTATACTGTCGATATTTGAGGTGGTTACTAGGTCAGTTGAACGTACTTTGACCCTAGTTCTTTGCCCTATAGTCTATACATATAACTCCTTCTATTTTTAGTTTAACTATTTTTAAACTTTTTTTAAAATCTAAAAATTATTTTTTTTACTACTAGCTTTAGAACATACCATTATTTATCATGTTTTCAGACTGTGAAATCAATTTTCTTCACCTTTAGCAATAATAATTTTTTTCTTTCCTAGTAGGATAAATTTTATAAACAATTGATTTCTGTCACTTTAGATTCCTTAGTTCTTTGTGCAATTTTTACTAATTAAACCCAAGAAAATAGCTTAAAATAACTTTTTATTTATTAAATATAAATAATTATAATTATTACCAATTAATACAATCAATAATTAGCTAAATATTATAAAAAAAAAATAAAAAAAAAACTAAATTTTTAAACTTCAGTTCAAAGTATTTATTTAAACAAATGTCCTTGATCAAGGCTACTTGATTTTAATGAAAATTTCAAGAAATATGATTTCTATTAATAATTTATTTTATCATTTGAATACAAATAGTTAAATAGTACTAGTAGTGAAAAAACTAATATATAAACTACGGTAGAGAAGACTATTATAGCCTCGCACTCTTAAATCCCTTGCTGCTACGCAGCTCGGGATTTAATACGCTCGGCTATAAAAAATGTCTTCTCTACCTTGGTATATAATTACTATTATTTACAACCTAATAACCAATCACTAATGAATCGTTCATGTTTAGTTATAAGTTAATTACTAAAAATTTAATGAAATGGAAGATAATAAATAAATCTATAAATCTGAAATTTCATACATTTTATTTTTTTTTATTTTTCACGTTTTGACGAGGGACGAAAATTTTTCAATACCGTGGCATCGGAAAAATTGGTTACTTTACAGGACATATAGAGGAAAGTCGCCTAATTTCGGATACCATTTACAATGTATTCAATATTTAATACTCGGTATTACTTTTTGATATTTTTTTTTATATAACCAGATACAACTTATTATAGCGAACCATGATTTATTATAAAAGCAATTTTATTACAGTTTATTTTTTCCAAAAAACACGGTTAAAAAAAATCAGCGCATTTTTGTGCATTTGAAAAAGGGCTCCTAATTTCGGACATATCCGAAAAATTTTTTTCAAGAGTAGATCTGGATCCCATTGCTTATGTTTCTTGTTATTCCTTCACATTTAAGACGTAATTTAATCATTAAGCGATTTTCTACGAAATACTATAGGAACTATAATTTTAGATTCCCAATTTCGAATATCTTAGTATCTTAGGTAATTTTCGTTTTTTCAAAATTGTTTATCTTAGTTTGTTGTATCATTATAAAAATAATAATTAATGGTTGGTTATCCTGAATAATAATTATCTTGCGGATATCCGAAATTGGGAATCAAATGCACAAAAATGGTTTATCCGAAATTAGGCAACTTTCTGCTTTTTAGATTAGAAATTTGTAGAATGTTTACGTTTTCAAATTGCTTAATTATGAATAGTGGATCAACTTAACTAACATCATAACTTACCCAAGACAGAATCACGAACTTTTATAACGATTATTTATAAAATAAACAAGCATAATAATGCAACTGAGCACAAAACTGCCATTTGCAATATAAACGATTTGTGCTGCCATTTAAAGGGGAGAAGCTCTACCGTTATCATATTACAGGACGGATTTAGTTTGACTTTTGGCTTCACATAAAAGTAGGTTTCTGTTTACCTTTGCAGACAGTATCTTAAATACAGTACTATCCGAAATTTGGAAACCATCCGAAATTAAGCGCATTTCCTCTATATCTATGTGGTATATGGTCGAGTTTTCGAGTAAGTTATAGAAGTTTTACTATACTGAAATCATTTTTACACATGTTCATTTTTACACCTGTTCATTTTTACACATGAATGGTATTTTTCCCACTATTTTTTATAGTGGATTATTACGCACCGAGTACGCGAACCTAGTTTTTAGTGCCTGCGCCTAGTAAAAAAACACTCGGTATGCACTGAAATGGTTTGCGTCGAGGTGCGTATACTATTTTTCCTAGGATAAAAAAAAACCGAAAAATTATCTTAGAAAACAAACGTTAGATTTATGTATTTTATAACGTTTTTGTCAAAAGTTAGATTTGTTGATTTTATAACGTTTTTGTATAACGTTTGAGACTAAACATAAAAATGTCACTAATCAAATGTTATGTTAAGTTAGATTTATATACTTTTCTACCAGGGTTATAATTCCATCAATCTATTTTCTAATCATCGTACCATAATACTATTCTAGCGCTACGCGCTGTGTATGGTATAATAAATAAATTCGTCAATATTCACAGTGAGCCTCATCGAAAATTAATTTGCGTTTTTATGTCGGAAAAAATCTAATGGATTTTGTTAGTAGTCAAAAAACACAAACAACTTTACCACTAGTCTCATTTAATTCTCCAGCAGAGACATGGAGAAATAGGGTCCACTTAAATATTTAAAAGGACCATACATTTTCTTTGTAGTTAATACAGTTTTTTTTTAGACCTTTTTCTTCTAAATTTTCCTAAAAATATAATAATATTTATTTTTTAATATTATGTAATACAATATGTCTTGCCATTTAATCAAAACATATTGTTTATTTTACACCGATAAAATACAGGCAAACGTCTTGGTACCATGTAATGTAATGCATGGATCCTATTATCTTTTTAAAAATAATAACAAATCACACAGTTCAACCGAATTGCAAAAATCTTTATTTAGTTTATAGTTTTAATTATTTTTTCTACCACAATTTTTGTAAATGCCTAGTTCTGCACTCCTTTTATTTTGTAAACAGCGTGAGCGTGAGTAATAATAATAATAATATTATTTATTTTTTTTATTTTTCTCTCGTTCTTAATATATAAATTATATGTGAAATCTTCTTAATCTTCACCTTTTTTAAATTTAAATTTTTGCTATATACTGTTCTATTAAGAAGATTTCACATATAATTAATATTATTTATTTACCATCACAGATAGTGCTGTGCTAAACACAGAGCTGGTAACTTACTTTTTTGTTTCTATCCAAAAATCATTTTTAAGTTAAGTCTTTTTTCATATTTGACTCTTTTTGTTGTTTAGTATTTTTTAATTGATATTTTATACAACAACAGATTAATTGAATAGCCAAGTTTGTAACAGAAAATATGTTGCCACAAAAGTATCATAAACAATGACATATTAAAATAAATAATTGTGTTTTTTTTTTATTTCTGTGAAATTAGCCAGAAAGATATTTTGATAGTTTTATTGTTGGTTTTATGGTCGTAGAAAAAGTATAGTACAAAACTTGAATTGTAAAGCAGTTACGCACTCATCGCTGCATAGTGCGTAAGTTTTCCATGCGGCTTAAATGTTTGTATATCCGCACGCATGTTAAGTACTTAAATCAAATGTTTGACTTGATTGAAGTTGAATACCTATTTTACTTAGACGAAGCTGTTAAAACTTGAATCAAGTTAAAGGGCTTGGTTTAAATTATAAAGTTTCATGTATCGAGTTTTAAAGAAACTTGAAAGATGACAAGTAGATACTTATATCGAGTATTTAAAATACTAAATATAATATAAATAGTACTTATACTAACTTCTGGAAAACAAATTCTAATTGAACTTGAAAAAAATTATTCATTTTTTTAAAATTAGGTATATCAAAATTTGATACCTATTTAATATTAGTTTATGTCAAGTATTTTTATACTTGCCCCAAGTATCTTACACAAGAATCACAGATACTTCATAGAATATTTTTTTTCTACGACTGCTTTAGAATGTAATCAAATACACGCACTTTTCAACACACAAAATGAGTCCATTCTAGCTCTAGATACAGTATGAATATTCCGTATCAAGTGTTAGAATGAGCACATGTAGTGCCATCTCTTGTTTATAAAAGTAAAGAAAACTGTAGCAAAATTAGCAAAAATATATATATGTTTTACCATGAAATATTGAGTAATTTAATGCAATTTAAAGTTTTGCTTTAAAATTACATAAGGTTTATTAGTTTTTCTTAATATTTGACCAGTTTTTTATCAATTTAGTTCAAAAAATAAAAACGGCTCCATCTATTGTTAAATATTTAAACCTGATATATGTCAACAATCTGACATAACCTTCAATTTTTTCATTATAATTTGTAAATATGTGCTAAAATTAAATAAAAATCGTTTTTAAGTACTGATTTGATAAAATTATTAAATAACATTAATTACTTTATTTAAAAATATGTGTTTTGTTGCAATTATAATGTCGAGTCACAAAAAATGTTGTTTTTAACCTTGTCCGCAGTTTAAGCCATACAGTGTGTCATATTCGCAGTCGAAGAAAAAGTATAGTCTCCAACACGTATGGAATAGTCATTCCGCGCTCGCGGGACCGTCATACTCGCCTGCCGGCTCGTATGACAAACTTTCCGCTCGCGCGGAATATTGACTATTCCATCCTAGTTATAGAATATACTATTCTTGGTGTATAATAATTATTATTATCATCTTCATGTAAGTTATGCAGAAAAAAATATTGTCTTAAATCAAGTATGTGTGATTTAGATATAACGAAGAGAATATATTCCCCTTTAAAGCAAAATTGTGCTTTAAATATGAAAGGATACAAATATGGTAGGTATGCATAAAAGAAGAATAGATTCTCTCCGTTATACAAATCACCATATTCTTGATTTAAGACAATATTTTTCTGTGTGTATTAATTGATCAACTTTGGAATGGCAGTAGGTTTTTGCAGATACACATTAAATTTTTTGGTCGTTTACCATACCTTTAAAGTTATAATACGCATTTTCGGTTGAATAGAATGAAAATCCTTTCCTATTTCCGTCATGAAAATGTTTTATAAGGGTAACTATCAAAATTACAATACTTTTCGTCGTATTTTTATAGATAATAATATTTTATGGTTTTTGAACTCGCTGAAAGTGAAGTTAACGTTTAAAAACAAAATTTTAAATTGGTAAAGTAATAGTTATGTCAAAATCATATCAGATAACAGATAAATACATCAAAATCGGGTAAAATTTTGTTTTTCGGACAGACCTTAAAACCGATAAATGCATCAAAATCAGGAAGACTATTATTTTTATCTGAGGTCACTCGAAAGTAAAAATAAACTAAGCAAGCTTAAAATTTTATATTAACACATTAAAAAAAAAAATCTTTACACCAAAAAAAAATCCAATATTTATGGCAGTTTATGGATGGATAGAAATATCTTTAATTTAAAGCTCTAAATAAATATAAAAATAAAAAAGGAGGCAATCTAAAAAAGAACATGATAAGTGGCACTAATGGCACCGAAACTTGGCCAAATACATAGAAAAAACGGATTCCTGGAACCAAGGACACTTGTCTTTGGATATGTTCAAAGCCATATTCTCTTGTTTTAAGGCTGGAATTTTCTTGAATCAAAATCAATGTCCTTGAATAAAGAGCGCGGATTTTTATTCCAAAACCCGTTCTCTTCATTCAAGGACATTGACATTGGTTCAAGAAAATGCCAGCCTTGAAACAAGAGAATATGGCTTTGAACATTTGGTTCAAGGAATCCGTTTTTTCTATGTAGCTTAATTTGTTAGTTGCACTTCGGAAAATACTATATTGTTTTACTAAGAGGAAAAGTGAAGCTTTTTTTTACTAGTCTCTAGAATTTACGGACGACGCAAAGCGGATTCCGGAATTTACAGACGACTAAACATACTATTTTTTCTTCAAGCATCCTATTTTTTTTAAATATTAATTTTTGAATTTAGTTTATTCAGTGATAAGGTATGTTTTGTTTTTATTAAAATAGGCCAATAAAACCCTTTCTAAATAAACTTAAACCTTCCTTAGCTCATTTAAAATTTTTTTCGTAGGATAAATCCTACACTTTTCGCGATTTTCCTTTGTGACTTTTCGATTTCGATGTCTAATTGTCTAATGCAGCATTTGCAATTTCGGAGAGATTTGTAGGTGTATAAACCATATATTATTCTTCAATCATTTTTAATTAATTTCACACAAGGTTTTTGCACAGAATCTTGAGTCAACCACCCATTTACATAATAAACAAACAAGTTTGAAGTATGGCTGTCATCAAAGTCAAAGAGTGCTGCCGCCAGTGGTGGTATTGCTAACTAACTTTTTTTACGGCGTACAACAATGAACTTATTTTTTTACTGTAAAAAATAGATCACTTCTAACTAGTGTGCAGAGTTATAAAATATGAACATTTTAGTAGGCTTGAAGAAAAAACAAATATTTTGATAGCAATCGTTTGGTGAACATTTTGATACTAACCCATAATTACTATGAACCTGTCAAGTTTGACAAATTACATAGTTATTCTTGGTATTTTTTATCTTCTACCCTCTACTTAGGGAATGTCCGATACTTTCTCAAACAAGGAAAACACCTATTTTTTTGTTTACATAATTAATTTATACAGTGGATTCTAGCATGAAAAAAAATCTTCATAGCTACAGCTAGAAGATTTCTATACAGGGTTTCTCAGAACTCGACCATCCTTGAAGGTATAGTTCTCCGAATGAAAGAAAGTCTCCGACGAAAGAGGGAGGAATCATTGGAGCACTCTTCTTTCCGTCAAGAGCGTTATAAAGCGTGCGTGTCTACAACGGGCCTCCCACTTGCACACACATTCCAAACATACTTCCCGTAGCCACAGATCCGTGCGCCAAACTATACACATACTATATAATAGTTTTAAAATTTCTAAAATCGACAAAAATTACCCAAGATATTACCTGTTTTTGTATCGAATTCTAAATAACGTATTTTTGTCCGTCTCTCCATCTGTGCTTATATCACACACGATAGCTTATCAAAAACAATTCATAAAAAAATTGCAGGAATCATTTTGTTTTAAACAAATATAAGGGCACACGGCTAGCCTTAAAAAAGTTAAATGGAAAGTCAAACCACCCCGGATTTTTTGATTTTAGGTTATTTTGGAACATTTCCAAACAGTTTTTGACATAAATTAAAATGGCTCGCCAAGCCGTTTGTAATTAAAGTCATTCTTCTTCTTCTTCTTCTTTTTCAAGTTTTAATGTTCAAATTAAGACGACCGTAATTTTTGACAAAGTAGGCGTGTGAATGGTCGTGATTATATTGATTATCATGGGTAGTACCTATGCTATAGGGTGTGTTATAGAAAAAACTCCGTATTGAGACGTCAGGAAAAACTTGAAGAAGAAGAAGAAGAATTACTTTAAAAACGGCTTCGTGAGCGATTTTAATTTTTGTCAAAAATTGTTTGGAAATGTCCCAAAAACAACCTAAAATCAAAAAATCCGGAGTGGTTTGACTTTTCATTTACATTTTTTAAGGCTAGCCGTGGGGAACAAAAAAAAAACTTAAAGAAATACAGGGTCCTATTCCACTTAGAAAAAGAACCCATAGTGAGTACTCCAAGTGAAACATTCGGTATATTGCAATTATAGACAAGCGCCTAATTGCAGCTCTCTGTGCAGGAGTTTTTTTTTTGTTTTTTTCTTATTTGGTCTTTTTTTTTAATGAGGGGGCCTTGGTTTACGTTAACGTTGGTTTGGGGTCTGTTTGGTGTTTTTTTTTGTAAAAAAATGTTTTTTATTTAAAATAACATATTGAAAAATGATCAGCGCATGCGCATGCGCAGTTTATCAAAACGCTGCATAAAGAGCTGCACCTAGGCGCTCCTAATTATAGTTGCAGCATAATCGAGATTTTTCTTTAAACGTTATAGAACTGTGTAAATTAAAATATGTGGATAATAATTTAGTTGTTCAATGATACATTTTAATATTAAACTATCCCTACTTATTTTATTGGGTGTTATATAAAAACTCAATTTTAAAGCATATTAAAACAATACAATTGTTTTAATAACATGTCTGCCACGAAAGACAAAGAGTTGAGTCCTTCGGATATTTTGAAAATGAACCATACAAAATTTTATCGACTGGTCGAAGAGAGTATGGAAGTTGCTTTTCATTTATGCAATAATGAGTTACAGGAATTTGGAATTGGAAAGGTAATTTTTGAGCTTATTTTAGTCATTTCCGAGGGGTAAATCGCTGAAAAAAAACTGTACAACTGAATTCTTTCCGGGAGGTAATCCCTTAAGATTTCCTAGAGATTTCCTTCAAGATTACACCGATTTTCTTTAAGACTTCATCGAAAAATCTTAAAAAATACCTACAAAAAGGTCCCACGTTTGGAAAAAATAAGATTTCTTTTTAATTCCTCGAGAGATTACCTTTAAGATTTCCTCCCAATTTGTGCACCTGAATCCCTCAGTGGTTTACCCCCCGGTCATTTCCAAGTAGTCCACACTATAAAAACTGCATGTAAAATAATGTAAAAATACATGAATTTGCATAGTACGGAATAGTAAATATATATAAGATTGTAAAAGAATGTAAAAGAATGTAAAAGAATGTAAAAGAATGTAAAAGAATGTAAAAGAATGTAAAAGAATGTAAAAGAATGTAAAAGAATGTAAAAGAATGTAAAAGAATGTAAAAGAATGTAAAAGAATGTAAAAGAATGTAAAAGAATGTAAAAAAATATATTTACATTGATTTACATATTTTTACATGATTTTACAATGTCGGGCTATGTTATTTTAAGACGCGCGTACGCTTTGGACAATAACCAAGAAAGCGTCCCATCATGAGACGGACCGTTTAATATTGTTATTGTTAGAGAGATAGCGACGCATGCTGCTAGGTTAAAGTGTTAAAAGTGTAAAAAAGGTAAATATTATTTATGTACGATATTTAAATGCTTTATTTGTGACCTAAAATTTACGTTAATTATAAATTACATTCTTTATCAACCAATAGATCTTTAAAGAAAGATGTAAGCAGTTTATACTCGTATTAAGGGTGCAAATCGTTTGGTTTATTAAACCAAATGAACTTTACGCTACAATATTTAAAAAAAGCTTTGACACAGAGACTTGTAATTTTTTTTTCTAATTTTTTTTCTAATTTCAAGTCCAAACCATTCGAGACTATGTAATTTTTAGCGTTCCGGTCTATGCACAATATTACCATTCTGGATTATGTAATTTTTAGCGTTCCGGTCTATGCAAAATATTACCATTCTAGACTATGTAATTTTTACCGTTCCGTACCTCAGTGTTCATAAATTAAAGTAAAATTATATATTTTTAAATATTTATTGAGCAATTTTGTAAATATTTTGTACCAATTAATTTTAATTGAAAACATTCAACCTTAAGTTAATTTAATTTTTGTTTTAAGCAAAGCATAGCATTTGTTGAGCACTTCAAACGACTTATCATAAGATAGTGGTTGCTATTTAAGTTTCTAATATTGGGAGTTAGGGGCTGAAAGTTACAACCCCAAAAATAAAAGTTTTAAATTTCCCCCTCAGAAAAATTTTCATCTTGTGCTTAGTTTGCTAGATATTTGGAGTGGGTCGTTTTTAAATGATCACCCTGTATATGGTATTTTTTAAATTTAAACATTACAATGATTAAACAGGCCCACAAAAAATACAAAAGTGGTCTGCGCCATGGATAGGACCACCTATGTTTTTTCGCCCGCTGAAACCGAATCTGAACTCAGTCCAACGGGAAACGGGAAAAAAGTGACCAAAATTATTTTATTCTATATTTCAACTTTAAATGATTGGTAAGACATAAAATTATGTTTTTTTTTTAATATTTTCCATTGAAGAATTTAGAGCAAAAAGAAAAACAAAAAAAAAAACAGGAAAAAAATACCAAAAAAATATTTTATTGTGTATTTTAACTTTAAATAATTAATAAGACATAAAAAATGTGTTATTTAATTTTTTAATATTTTAATAATAAAAAAAAATAATGGGAAATATTAATAAATTAAAAAACATATTTTTTTATATCTTACTAATCATTTAAAAGTTGAAATACACAATAAAATAATTTTTTGGTATTTTGTTTCCTTTTTTTTTTTCTTTTTTGCTCTAAATTCTTCAATGGAAAATACTAAAAAAATATTTTTATGTTTTATTAATCATTTAAAGTTGAAATACACAATAAAATAATGTTGAATCTATAATTTATTTGAGGCGTATTTATATACAGTATTATTAATTTGAGCCATTTCTAATTTCTAATGACTAATTATATAGTAAAAAATCTAAAACAGAAAATAAAATTAAAATGTTCTTATCAGATTATTATTCTAGATGCGCTGGTAAGGTATTGCGTTTAAAATAATACTTATCTGGTATATCTTCTTTACTTAAAAAATAAAATAAAGTTTGGTAAGGTATTGACTAATAATATTTTTTAGGTAAAGAAGATATAGCAGATAAGTATTATTTTAAACGCAATACCTTACCAGCGCATCTAGAAATAGGTGCGCCTGATAAGAACATTTTAATTTTATTTTCTGTTTTAGATTTTTTACAATATAAATAGTCATTGAGGCGAAATGTCTCAAATTAATAATACTGTAAAATAATGTTGGTCACTTTTTTCCCATTTGGTAGCATAGTCCCGCTGTAGAGAAAACTCCAGACGTGGGGCTAAACTGAGTTCACATTCGGTTTCAGCGGGCGAGAATACATATGGATATCATCCTATCCATGGCGCAGACCTCTTTTATTTTTTTGTGGGCCTGTGTTACTTTTTGGTATTTTTTCAGTTATTTGACATATTTGATCAAACAATTTCCACCGCTTACTCAGTTAACACTGGATATTGGCCATTTTATGAATCAAAAAACGGACAATGTCTGTGTACTTGTGCTAGATTTGCACTTCCTTGTCGTCATTACAAAAATGGAACTACTCATTGGCTCGATATGAGACCAGTTGTAAAAGATACCACTCCGAAGTTTTATCCAAAAAATTTTGGAAAAGTTTTTCCTGTGGTAAGTCTATGCAGGGGCGTCTTACACGGTACTCTTGAATGATCAATGGGTTGAACTAACGTGGCAAAAAAATCTGACCATGGAACATGGTAGTAGAAAGTTCACTTGTTATAGAACCATCGACAGCCAAATCCCAAAAACTTGTTTTTGGAAAATAATGTTAAATAACCGTCTGCACAGTTCATGGTCAATACAAACTTAAAGTGTACATTATGTTGCTTGATTTTGGTAGTATTTCTCGTGCTGATTCCGAATATGTTTTAAGTTACTCTCTATCTTTTTCCATTTTGAGAAAAAAGCTTATAAAAATCACAAAAAATATTTTTTCGCATGTTTTAATGTAGCCTAGACATTTTGTTATAAGTCGATAAAATAACTTTCTTGGCTTAAATTGTAGTCCGATTCTCGTTCTGTATAGTTCCAAAGGAATATCTTGGATTTTTTTTTCTTTTGGTAAATCTAAATACATATTTAAACACCCTTGAAATCGCGTTTTTATTAAAATACTTTTTTTTGTTAATCAGTGTCATTACAGATGTTTCAGATTTTATGGATTTGTCCAACACAGAGGCGCGTTAATAATTTTTACCGAATACTTGAGAATGTTAATAATACTATTAACCTACCTATTACTAGCTTGTTATAAATTGACTTATTTGTCAGAAATAATGTTATAACAATAAATGTTGAGTTTTGATGAAGGCTTTTATTTTTTACCTTCAGTATTATTTACATATATGTAAGTATTTTGAACTTAATAATTATATATTTGATTTAAGAGTGATATTTTGCCAAAAAGAATTTATATTACGGTTATATAAAATAAATAATTGCTTCTATACTGATAACTTTTAAATTTATCTTAGATAATGAGCGACCACGAAAATAATAGAAAAAAAGTTTGTGCTGCCTGCGGAGTGAAAATTTCATTTAAAATATGTAAAGAAGTCCATTTTAGGATAACTAAAATATTTATTTATTTATTTATTTATTTTACTTATTTTTTATACAGAAAATGAAAGAAGGTAGTTCAGAATTTGATAAAAAAAACGTGTATATTGTAAAAAACTTTTGATCTGAGGTAAATTGTTGATGAGTTTTTAATTTAATTTAAAAACCATCGTTCAATACTTCACACTGTGAAGTCTATAATAATAAATGTTTTTGTCTGGGCAAAATATAGAAAATAACTTTAGGAACGTCTATGTACACATCTGACAATTACTTTTCAAAGTGAAAGATATATTATGAACACTATGTAACAAAATAATTAATTTTTTAATTTAAACACGTTTATAATAAAATTTTAAAAATTTTCACAAAAATGTTAGACGAGATGTTCCTTTATAATAATACAGAACGAGAATCGGACAATAATTTGGCTAAGAAAGTTATTTTATTGTCTTATAGCAAAATGTCTAGGCTACATTAAAACATGCGAAAAAATAATTTTTGTGATTTTTATACGCTTTTCTCTCAAAAACCGAAAAAGATAGAGAGTAACTTAAAACATATTCGGAATCAGCACGAGAATAACTACCAAAATCATAATGTACATAATGTACACTTTAAGTTTGTATTGACCATGAACTCTGCAGATGGTTATTTAACATTATTTTCCAAAAACAAGTTTTTGGGATTTGGCTGTCGGTGATTCTATAACAAGTGAACCTTCTACTACCATGTTCCATGGTCAGATTTTTTTTCCACGTTAGTTCAACCTATTGATCATTCAAGAGTACCGTGGTTAAGCGGTCTTTCAACCTTCTAATTTTTAAAATAATCTTTTTTTAAACATTTTTTTTATATAGAAAGAAAAAAGATATCATTGTGAAATTTTTTAGGTATGTTTATTTACATCCCATCCGAGATGGGATCATTGTTAAATACGTTTTACTGTACAAGTAAAGCAAAACTAATATGTGACCCTTACGATATCAACAAAGTTTTGGGCTGGGATCATTGAGTTCTGGGCTGGGATCATTGAGTTCTCGGCTGGGATCATTGTTGTGTGACACAAAAGTGTCTCAAAAATTATGTGATGATCCCATCCGAGAACTTTAAAATTATATGACGCTTACGTTATTAAGAAATATGCAAGTAAAGTAAACCGTGTCTCGTAACTGGAGGCTTAAAACATATTAATGGTATCCCGGTTTTGCTTTACTTGTACAGTAGAACATATTTAAATTTAAATTATATTTAAATTTGGGGTTCCACCCCCAATAAATTTTTATAATTTATTTTGTATAAATGCAATTATTGACATCTAGATTTCTGAAATAATATTATAGAAATACAATTCATAAGCTTCAATAATAAGCTTATCTACGTACAATTAAACAATAAACAATACATGATATGTTTGTGTACAAACATATATTATGTTTACAGACCAAAATTTAAATTTAAACATATATATTCTACCTCTCTAAGACAATATGTCGTATCTACAACGAAAAATATATTTTGTTCGCAGATATGGGAGCGTTAAAGTATTCCGTAACGCACTATGGGGGTGGGTGAGGGTCTCAAAAACCTTACGCCGCGTTACAGATGGAGGTGGGTGTCATTAAAAATGTTGAGTAACACTTAAAAAATTATAAACTTATAAAATGTTTATTGGATCACGTTCTTAACAATGATTTAAAGAGACGGATTACTTGCAAATTTTATTGCACACGGCGCGGTTAACAGTTCACTAAATCCTCTAAACAAACACAAATTAGATATGGAAAATTATAGCCAATAACCGGTTTTCAAAAATTTAATTTTTTTGAAAAAAGTAAAAAAAAAATGTGTTTTTAAAATTCATTATTTTCACGTTTCAAGGGACTCGCCTTGTAATAGTTTCAGTTGTTTATTTACTTCGCCTTGTAATAGTTTCAGTTGTTTATTTACTTTAAATATATTTAATATACAGGGTGATCAGTAACTGGCATGCCAAAATTTAAGAGGGGATTCTACATCCAAAAATATGAAAAAATGGTTTTATAAAAGTTGGTTCGGAAATGAGCCCTATGGAAGCTACGACCCGAAGATAGACATATTGAATGGGGAACAAAAAAAATACCAATAAAATTTTAATGCTGCAGGGGAGTCTTAATTAAAAATTAAGCAAAAATGTATTCTTCACCAAAACACCTAAATTTAATAATAATGGAGTAATAGGCTTATTAAAAGTAACATTTTTGGTGGCACAAAATGTTACTTCCTCTTAATTGCATTTTATTTTTAATGGTTCCTTCTACAGTGTTACAGTATACGACATTTTTTATGTATTTTTACTCAAGGAATCTCTATTTTTAACAAAAAAATCCAATAAAATATACATAAAAAAGTTTGGGTCAAAAATGTGTTGAGCCTCATACATTTTGCCTATCTAGGCACGCCTCTGGATATATTTAAAAAAAATAACATAAACGAATTGCCCTTATCAATACTAGTATACATAAAAAACCCCGTCACTCTAGCTTAAAGGGTACCAGAGTTATTAATTAAAAGCCATATTTTTAGTAAAATTTTAAGTATCTCCCTTAGGGCTAATTTTCTGTACAAACTTTATAGGAACTTTTTTTATATTTTTGGATGTAGAATCATCTCGCAAATGTTGGCATGTCAGTTACTAATCACCCTGTATATTTGTTTTTTAAAATTTTAATTTTGCGTGCGCCCGGTAAACGAATAAGATCCTAGGAGTGCGGCTGTCCCATTTTAAAACACAGTAACCCACATTTGAAATTGAATCTTTTATCCGGTGAAAAGACTGAAAAAAAATTAAGTCCAAATGTGGGTTACTGTGTGTTGAAATGGGACAGCCGAGTGTTTATAACAATGTATTTTATCTACAGACGAATTCGTTACATATCAGCATTTCTTGCAAGAAGGATATTAACTGCTACAAAGTGACTTTTGATATGTCACTCGAATACATAAATGCAGGAAAGTCCCATTACAATAAAGATCCTGTCAACAATGGAGCAAAGCAAAAAGTTAATTTTACCATTCTGGCCGAGTAAGTAATTCTTTTTCTCTTCATAATCAATGGACAAGACTCCCAAGTTGGAATTTCATAATTTTTAAAATTTATATTAAAAATATACAGTAGTTAAATATTGAAACCAACCATCGTTACTTAAAAATCACTTTTATAACATTTTTGATGAATTCAAAAAATTTTTTTCGCTTGAGGCATAATGTTAGCAACCCCGATAAAAATGGCGTTATAACAACTGCCACAAAACATCCAATTTTTGACGATTAGTGTGTTATGTATCTCGGTCTATATTATTATTATTTGGGGTTAATTCGCCTTAATAAATATAGAGGGTGTTTACTAAGTACGGTACGTAACTTCAGGGTGTAATTCCTTACCCAAAAATAAGAAAAAAAAATCTATAAACATATGCCCTAAAACGACCCGTAAGGGAACTACGCCCCTTTAAATGGATTTACAAAAATAAAAAATAAATTCAAAAAAAATTACACAGTAAAGTGTTTGGGGCAAAAAGTGATAAGGCCCCCCTTTCGGGCGTCTCTGGTTAAAGTAACTATATGCAAATATCATTGGCTGATAGGCCTTATTAGAAACAGATCACATGCAAGACCTCGTTGCTATAACACAAAGAGTTCCTGAGTTATTAAATAAAAATCGAATTTTTGGAACCCCTTTTGAAAGGACGTATCTCTTACGAGTTATTATTTTTGGGTAAGGAATTACACCCTGAATTTATGTACCGTACTTAGTAAACACCCTGTATAAAAAAAAATAAAAAAGTTATTTTCTCTTTATTTAATTTATTAATAGGCAAATAGGCACTGATTATAATTATTTTACCCACAAAAAATTGGTCCAAACACCCTGTATAAAAAAAATAAAAAAGTTATTTTCTCTTTATTTTATTTATTAATAGGCAAATAGGCACTGATTATAATTATGTTTACCCACAAAAAATTGGTTATTAAATGAAACGTCGCTAATGTCATGTTGACAACCACATAGCAGTAGTCCGTTTTTTTAGGTTAGAGACTGCAGATAACGTCATCAATGATGACTCATCATGCTTCGTGCTTT